>JAXIVJ010011255.1:0-44188 GCA_036785665.1 Chirona hameri
CCATTACACTTGAAATGTAAACAACATGGGCTCTTTTGTGTGAAATGCGGCAGATATGTATCCAGTAAGGTCACCTTGTGGTAGCGGCCGCTGTGCAGCCAACCTTCTGTCTCAAATACAAGTCCTGCACTCCACCAGGAACGGAGGTTTAGTGAGAGCGTGATAGGGTTTAGTGGTCGACCAGATACACATGACGTCATATGAAGCCAGTATCTGACACATTTCTGCACCCACATTGTTTACATTGTAATGGTGGAGTCATTGCGGGAGGTCAGCTGAGGCTATTGCCGGGTGATAAAAATAATTATTGTTAGGTAAGTACTGATAATGCCCCTGTTTTGAGTGCAGTTCTGATGAAATCAGACATGCAGAATTAGTATACAATATTCAATTTGCCTATATAAAGGTGTGCAAAAGCAGAATATCACTGAAAATCATTCACATTTCAGTGTGATCTCCCACCAAAATCAACACATTTTGGGACACTGATGTTCATAGCAATAAATTAAATTAATCACATTGATAGAAAAGAAACTTCAGTTTTTAAGGCCCTTGACCTTATATCCTGATGACAATAAGGTAAGGTAAGGTAAAGAAACACAGTTGCGAGGGATTGTGGCTATTAAATCTATAATTTGCAAATATGCAAATACATAGAACTGTTCTTTGGTATACCCCCATGACGAAACCAATCTTTCATCAGTGAAACAGTATTGGTATTGAATATAACACAGCTAGGAACATGTTGAAATAGGATTGAGGAAGTCAAGGAAAGGATTCAGAAACGAATCTCCACGGTATACACGGCGTACCTTTCGTAGATATTGATCCAGGGGTTTCCAAGAATCAAACATGCATGTAGTTTGCTGGATCGCAACGAGATATCACATTCCCGGCACACACAGCTGGCAACACACCCACAAACAAATCCACGGATTCAAGACCTACCAAGGTCTGTATAAATACCTACCTACCACCGTCCACTACTTTTACTATAGGCGACAGTGGGAATAGGCCGGCGGATCCGCTGATTGGCTTAGTACTGCATGACGTCATAGTACCCCACCGGTCAAACGTCAGTGCGTTCAGCGCTAAAAGGCCCATTTTGGGGAAGCAATATCTCGAATACTGTTAAGCCGATTTGCACGCAATTACTCTCAAAAGGCAGATAATTTAATTTTCTTGAGATAATTATTCTTCCATTTTTCACCTAACCTAGGCGATTTCTTACAGAATGATGGGTGTAGTTTTCGCTGCACCTGACCACCGCAGTGTTATCCGTATGCGATTTCTTCGCGCGGAGGTGCCCCCACACATAATAGTGCAATCGGTAAGGCGCTGACTGGACTCCAAATCTGGAGATCCGTGTTCGAATCTCTCGCGGAAGGAGAACTTTACGGCGAGTGTATGAGCTTTGCCGCTTATTGCTTTCGCTTCCAATCGTTAAATGGTATTTACTATTTAGTACCGCAATGTGAAGCTCTATTCGTCGCACATTTAACTATTTACAAGCAAAATACATCGGAGAATAGGAACGGTATTGGACGTCTGTCAAAACAGGTTCAGATTCACATTCAACTTCACATTCGGACCCCTCAGAATTCGCCCTTATTTCTCACACTTAGGCAGTTTAACGAGCCACGTACAATGGTAAAGTCTGTTTTGCGCCAGATTTAATACTTTGATCTCCAGAAGTCATCCAAGTTTCTGAGGTCACAAGGTGACTCCCTCAGAATATCATCAAAATTAGTGTGCACATGCAGTTTTAAATGCTGATTGCGATGCTGAAGTTTGTTTGGCGCCACATTTAATACTTTGACTTCCAGAGGTCATCAAAGTGCCTGAGGTCACAAGGTTACCCCTTCAGAATTTACCTAAATTGGTGTACAAATGCAGTTTTACACGCTGATTACGCTTCTGAAGTCTGTTCCGCGCCACATTAAATACTTTGACCAGCTTCACATTCGAATGGACATTCGGACTCCCTCGGAATTCGCTCTAATTATGCAGTGTGACAATCCACTTACAATGGCGAAGTCTGTTGCGCGACAAATTGAATACTTTGGCCTCTAGAGGTCATCAAAGTTGATAAGTTCACCAGAGGTCACGGGGTGACCCCCTCAGAATTTGATCAGAATTTGTGTACACATGCAGTTCGAAATGCTCATTGCGATGCTGAAGTCTGTTCGGCACCACATTTAATAATTTGACCTTCATAGGTCATCCAAATTTATGAGGTCACAGGGTGAACCCCTTTGAATTTACCCAAACTTGGTGTACAAATGCAGTTTGACACGCCGATTACGATTCTGAAGTATGTTCTGCGCCACATTTATTACTTTGGCCGGCTTCACATTCGGATGGACATTCAGACTCCCTCGGGATTCGCTTTAATGTCGTGTACTTATGCAGTGTGACGAGCCACCTACAATGGTTAAGTCCGTTTGGCGCCACATTGAATACTTTGACCTCCAGAGGTCATCCAAGTTACTGAAGTCACGGGGTGACCCCCTCAGAATGTGATAAAAAGTGATGTACACATGCAATTTGACATGCTGATTGCGATGCTGAAGTTTGTTCGGCGCTACATTTAATACTTTGACCTCTAGAGGTCATCAAACTTTCTGAGGTCACAGGGTGACCCCTTCAAAATCTGATCAAACTTCGTGTACATATGCAGTTTGGCACGCTGATTACGATTATGTAACGATACGTTCACGTGACCTGCTTTATTAAGCATCAGCACAACAGTTCCTACGCCCGGCGCGACCGCGACTCCCCGCGTCCCGGCGGTACAGGCGACCCCGCAGCCGGTCAGCGGCCCAGCGCCGCAGGGCAGGACATTAGAGGTGCAGCATTGCAGACACTACCACATCTCCCCTTTTTAGATTCACCCAGCTCACACGTCCTCCTATACGGTCCATATTGCCATAGAGACAGCCACCGTAACCTAACGAGAAATACCTTCCGAACAACGTAACGAAGACGTCATAACGAAACATGAATACGATACCACAGACGGCAGAGGCCCACTGTGGACGCTGTAACAGAAACACCACTTATGAAACGGGAGCAATAAAGCATATACTGGCCACACATCTCCTCGATCAGTCCTCTGCCACCTCGGCAGAGCGCGTAGCGTCTGCGTAGGTGGCACCGGTTACGTTCCACCTCCCCGCCATCGTCGAAGCTTACGCGATAGCGCCGGTAAGGACTAACCTGAGTGATAACGCCACACCTGTCCCACCGTTTGGTCCTCACGTCCTGCACTCGCACACGCGTTCCCACGGGAAACTCGAGCAGGTCCCGCGCGTGCTGATCGTATCGCTGTTTGGCGTCCTGGCGGCGCGACTCACGACGGTCGTCAACGCTGAGCACGGCTGAGCCTCGACTCGCGCCTCATCGTCTCTCCGATGCGGGAACTTGGACGGCGATTCGAAGCAGGACGGGTGAGTCGGCAGGTCGTCCCTCAGCGGCCGGCCGTAGACGATCTCGGCCGGCGACTTTCCGCTGGCTCCCGGTGTCTTTCGCTGCTGGAGGACTCCCCTCGTCCACTCCTCATCCAGGCGTCCCCTGAGACATTCCAGCATCGCCTAAGAAGCTTCTTAGCTGATTTCACTGCTGACTCAGCGAGATCGTTAGATCTCGGGTAATGAGGTGACGATGTGCGGTGAAGAATATCCCATTCCTTCAAAACAATATTTGAACTGGCGCGAGGTAAACAAAGTGGCTGCATCGGTTCGAATCATTACCGGGACACCGACCTCTCTAAAGATCTTGAGCATAGCTTTAATCACACTTGTAGTATTAGCATGGGTACCCGTGCACTCGACAAACTTCCACCCTGAGTATCCGTCTACAACAATGCGGTACTTTCCTCCAGCGTGGTCCGCGAAATACATGTCCAGGATCTGGAACGGGTGGTTGGCGGACTCGTGGTGCATCATTGTCTCTATCGGCTGTGACGGCAGCTCACGCTGGCACCGGTTGCACCCTCTGGTAACGTTATCGATGTCCACGTCGATCCCAGGCCAGAAGACGACCTGGCGGGCGCGTTCCTTCGTCTGCTCCTTGCCGATGTGGCCGGCATGCAGTGACGTCAGTGTCGATTTACGGAGAGATGCGGGCACTACGACGCGTTTTCCACACAAGATGAGTCCGCCGTCCACTGAAAGTCGATCGTGTACGGGCCAGTATTTCCGTACAGGCTCAGCGACGTCTGCTTTCGACTCCGGGAAGCCCGCTGATATGATGTCGAGAAGCAGTTGCAGCTCTGGATCCTCTGCGGTGGCGTTCTTCACGTCGTCTAATCGTAGGTCTGTGTGGCTCGCCTGAAGCTCGGCGACCACGACGTTCCGCAGAGTTTGAATGTTCGAGTCTTCTCCGCACTCGTCATCCACGGGGGCTGGCTGAGTCATCCACGGTGGCTGGCTGAGTAGTCCACGTTGGCCGGCTGAGTCGGACTTCGGGAGAGCGCGTCAGCCGCCTTGTGCTGAGACCCCGGAACCCAGCTTGCGACGAATGACCCGACTTCTCCCATCTTCATTTTTAGGCGCTGAAGCCTGGGATTTTCAATCTCGTCCAGGGTTTTTCTGTTGAGGATCGGAATGAGCGGTTTGTGATCAGTGATGATCTGGAAGGTTGGCAGTCCGGAGAGAAAGAGACGGCATTTCTTCACACTCCACGTGACGGCTGTGGCTTCCAGCTTTATCGTGACGTAGCGGGACTCCGCTGGCGATAGGAATCGCGAGCCCTCCTGTACCACGCGCCAAGTGCCATCCTCCTGCTGCTGGCGCAGAACGAAGCCGAGGCCCTTGAGTCGGCTGGCGTCTGTCGAGAGAGCGATGTCGGACGGCTCGGGTTGAAGTAGGCCATCGTCGGAACCGCGGTCAGTGTCGGTTTGGCCAGCGTGAACGCGCGCTCGTGATGTTGTTCCCATATGAACTCATTATTGGAGCTGAGTAGTGGTCTGAGTGGCATGAGAAGCTCCGAAACGTCGTCGACGAAGGAGGCCAACTGGTTGACGAGTCCAACGAAGCTCCTGCGATCAGAGATGATCCCGGTGTCGGGAACGACGAGATGGCCGCTGTGAGCTGCGGGTCGGGCTTGTGCCCCTCGTGGGATATGACGAATCCCGAGAACTTGACCTCTTGCTTCGCGAGCTGCAGCTTCTTCAGGTTAAGAGAGATCCCCTTCTCCTCACAGCGTGTCATGAAGGCGCGGACATCGCGGATGTGGTCTTCCCTCGTGCGACTGTAGATGACGACATCGTCGACGATCGTCTTATAGCCGGTGAGGCCCTCGAACGCTTCATCCATCCGCCTGTTGAAGTGCTCCGATATGGAGCTGACGCCGTATGGAGAACGCAGGAACGCATAACGGCCGAACGGCGCTGTGAAGGTCGTCCTCAGCACGCTGTCCTCATGGAGGGGACACTGATGGTATCCCTTAGCCGCGTCGAACACGTGAACCATTCGGTGTCCGAGGCGACGATGGAAGCAACTTCCTCCAGCGGCGTCGGGGACTGATACTGCTCCCTGCGGACGAACTTGTTGAGGTGCGACAGGTCAACACAGAGTCGGATGCCTCCTCCCTTCTTCGGCTCCACCACGATCGGCGCGCACCACTCGGTGGGTTCTTTGACGGGGATGACGATCCCTTCAGACACCAGCTTCTGCAGCTCTTCTTTCAAAGGCTCGCGTAGTGACAACGCCACGCGTCGTGGGTTTGTGGCGCAGAATGGCACCGCATCTTCTTTCAGATGTATCTTGAAGAATTCCCATGGCATTACACGGATGCGGCCGTCAAAGACCGTGGGAAACTCTGCTGGTATGTCCGGGAACGATTCATCCGAGACCGCTGTCTCAGTATTGCTGACACTGGCCACTCCCACGGGGGTGACACCAGAGCCCTCTGCGGGCCGGTGCGGCAGGGTAGGTGGCGCTGTCGTCGTTTCGAGGCGCAAGCCAGGTGGCGCTGCCATCGTGTCGAGACACAGCTGCAAGGCAGATGGCGCTGCCCTCGTGTCCAGGCACAGCTGCTAGCCAGGTGGCGCTGCCATCGTGTCGGGACACAGCTGCAATGCAGATGGCGATGCCCTCGCGTCCAGGCACAGCTGCGAGCCAGGTGGCGCTGCCATCGTGTCGGGACACAGCTGCTGGGTGGATGACTGCGGGGTAGCATCCGAAGGAGCCGAAGGAACCGCTGACCTAGTAGACGGCAGCCCGTTGATTTGTTGCGGGTACACACTCGGGATGGTCCGTAGCTGTTTCGCAGCTTTCCAGGAGAGGAGACCGCTGACGTCCTGTAGTATGTGGATGTCGTCTTCCGTCGAAACCTGACCAAGTGTGAGGGTCACGGGCAGGACTCACACCGACAGGATGGTCTCGCCATTGGCGGCGCACAGGTGCTGTTCGGGAGGCAGTAGGTTCTCCGAATACTCCCCCAGCTCCTCCAGGAAGTCCAGTCCTCCGAAACAGATGTCGGCACCGGTGTCGGGCAGTGCCAGCACAGAGACGGTGCCCTGCGCTGTGAAGTCCAGGCGGACACGGGGGGCGCCCTCTACTGACGTGGCTGCGATGATGGCAGACGTGCTCGGCCTGCGGACGTATCCATCCCGGCTGCGGTCGCCGCTGTCGTCAGACCAACGGAAACGGACGCGCTGGTCCCGCTGTCACTGATGTGCACGAGGTCGCTGTGGAGAGTATCCAGGTGACGGTGACCGGAAGCGCTCTCTCGGTGGTGGGGGCGACCTCTACTGCGACTGGTGCCCATCGGTCCAGCAGCTGCTCCATTCCGGCGGCGAGCTCCCTCCGCGCGACGGCAGCGGCCGTGGGTCGCGCGGCGACTCCGGCCGCCGTTCCCGAGGGCCCACGTGCTCCGGACGGCGCGACGCGTCGGGGCGCCGCGCGGCAGCGTAGGAGCACATGGCTGAGAAGTGGTAAAGCTGCTGGCAGTTACGGCAGCGCTGGCCACGGGCGGAGCACGGTTGCTCCGCAGCATGGCGGCGCCTGCCGCACGCAGCGCACCAGTTGCGGTCGCGGTCCCGCTCACGGGTGGCGTGGCTCCGTTCACGGCTGCACACCCGGTATGCAGACGTCTGCGCGTGTCCGCCGGCCCGCAGCTCGGCAGCGTCCCGGGTAGCCGCCTCCTCAGCCCAGCAAACAGTGATAGCATGCGACAGAGACAGGTTCGGCACAGCGCAGAACGTTCGACGGTCTCTGCGGATCTCAGACCCATCTCGATCCTATCTGTTATCAGTGAATAATTGCATTTGTCACAGAAATTTCAACCGCGAGATAATTCACGAAGGGAAGTGAGAAACTCATCAAAGGCCTCCCCTTCAGCCTGAACCCTCTCATAGAATCTTTCCGTTCGTTGACTTCGTTTACTTGCCCGATCGCGAAGTGTTCGATTGCGGTTAGGACGGCGGCTAGATCGCGTTGCTGTGCATCAGTGAGGTCCAGATTCCTTATGACGCGCCGGCTCTCAGGCGTCATACAGCTCTTGAGCGCCGATAGTTGAATGTTAGATGGCGCCTCGCTAAGGCCCGTGAGCAGCACGTAATCTTCCCAGCTCTCCTTCCACACATGGAACGACTCACCCCTGTCTGTCGTTAAGTCCAAATTGTCTGGTGCTCGGATTCGGCCCGCCTACGGCGCCAGAGCACTTCGCGGCACAACAGCTGCAGGATTTACACCGTCTTCGCGGCACAGCAGCTGCAGGATTTACACCGTCTTCGCGGCACAACAGCTGCAGGATTTACACCGTCTTCGCGGCACAACAGCTGCAGGATTTACACCGTCTTCGCGGCACAACAGCTGCAGGATTTACACCGTCTTGCGCCATGTTTCACTGGCTAAGTTCACTTGCAAACTGCGTTTTATCCCTGTGCAGAATCGCACGCAGGCTGCGCTATGTAACGATACGTTCACGTGACCTGCTTTATTAAGCCTCAGCACAACAGTTCCCGCGTCCGGCGCAACCGCGACTCCCCGCGTCCCGGCGGTACAGGCGACCCCGCACCCGGTCTGACCTTCAGAGGTCATCCAAGTTTCTGAGGTCATGCTGAAATCTGTTTGTGCCACATTTCATACTTTAACCTTGAGAGGTCAACTAAGTTTCTGAGGCTACAGGGTGACCCCCTCAGAATTTACCAAAACTTGGTGTCCAAATGCAGTTTGACACGCTGATTACGATTCTGAAGTCTGTTTGGCACCATATTAAATGCTTTGACCTTCAGAAGTCATCCAAGTTTCTGAGGTCACATGGTGACCCCCTCAGAATATCATCAAAATTAATGTACACATACAGTTTGATATGCTGATTGCGATGCTGAAGCCTGTTCGGCGCCACATTTAATACTTTGCCCTTCAGAGGTCATCCAAGTTTCAGAGATGATAGGGTGACCCCCTCAGCATCTCATCGAAATTGGTGTACACATGCAGTTTGGGATGCTGATTATGATACTGAAGTATGTTCGGCGCCACATTTAATACTTTGACCTTCAGAGGTCATCCAAGTTTCTGAGATCACAGGGCGACCCCTAAGAATCTTATCAAAATTGGTGTACACATGCAGTTTGACATGCTGATTTCGATGCTGAAGTCTGTTTGGCGCCACATTTAATACTTTTACTTCCAGAGGTCTTCAAAGTTTCTGAGGTCACAGGATGACCCCTCAGAATTTACCCAAACTTGGTGTACAAATGCAGTTTGACACGCTAATTACGATGCTGAAGTCTGTTCGGCGCCACATTTAATACTTTGGTCAGCTTCACATTCGAATCTACATTCGGACTCCCTCGGAATGGGCTCTAATTTCGTGCATTTATGCAGTGTGACGAGCCACTTACAATGGTGAAGTTCTTTGCGCGCCAAATTTAATACTTTGGCCTCTAGAGGTCATCAAAGTTGATAAGTTCACCAGAGGTCACGAGGTGACCCTCTCATAATTTGATCAAAATTGGTGCACCTTTGTAGTTTGACTTACTGATTACGATGCTGAAGTATGTTTAGCGCCACATTTAATACTGTGACCTCCAGTTGTCATCAAAGTTTCTGAGGTCACAGGGTGACCCCCTCAAAATCTGATCATAGTTAATATACACGTGCAGTTTGACATGCTGATTGTGATGCTGAAGTATGTTCGGCGTCACATTTAATACTTTGACCTCCAGAGGTCATCAAAGTTTCTGAGGTCACAGGGTGACCCCCTCAGAATTTACCCAATCTTGACGTACAAATGCGGTTTGACACGCTGATTACGATTCTGAAGTCTGTTCAGCGCCACATTTAATACTTTGACCAGCTTCACATTCGAATTTACATTCGGACTCTTTTGGACATTCGGGCTTCACCATTCATGGTAAGTGGCTCGTCACACTGCATAAATGCGCAAAATTAGAGCGAATTCCGAGGGAGTCTGAATGGCCTTTCGAATGTGAAACTGGCCAAAGTATTCAATGTGGCGCCAAATAGACTTCAGAATCGTTATCAGCGTGTCAAACTGCATTTTTACACCAAGTTTGGGTAAATTCTGAGGACACCCTGTGACCTAAGGAACTTTGATGGCCTCTGGAAGTCAAGGTATTAAATGTGGCGCCAAACAGACTTCAGTATCGTAATCATCATGTCAAACTGCATGTGTACACCAATTTTGATGACATTCTAAGGGGGTCACCCTTTGACCTCAGAAACTTGGATGACCTCTGAAGGTCAACGTATTAAATGTGGCACCAGACAAATTTCCGCATCGTAATCAGAATCTCAAACTGCATGTATATGTAACGCTGGTTACATTTCTTCGTGCTGGAACTACGGCTAAATTTTCCACCTCTCAGCACCTGAGCCCGGGCGGGCCCGGCCACGTTAGCACGAGTACCGTCGGCCATGTTTCAGGAAGCGAAATCACTAGCCGGCCAGCCCCGCCGCCCAACAGTAGAGTAAACACACCTGCGGGCCATTTTCACACACGCCACTTCGCACCGCTTCACCTCTTAACACCACTGCCGGAAAAGCCAGTGCCCGGCGGTCGGGACTGCGGGGCGATGGCCTCTGAACTCTCGGAATGCCGGCGAGCTGAAGACGGTGACAGCCCGCGAGCAGACCGGAGGGACAAAAGCAGTCGCACCGTCAGGGGGGCCAGGGGCGGTCGCGCCGTCAGGAGGGCCAGGAGAGTCGCGCCGTCAGGAGGGACAGGAGCAGTCGCGCCGTCAGGAGGGCCAGGAGCAGTCGCGCCGTCAGGAGGAACAGGAGCAGTCGCGCCGTCAGGAGGGCCGGGAGCAGTCGCGCCGTCAGGAGGATCATGAGCAGTCGCGCCGTCAGGAGGGCCAGGAGCAGTCGCACCGTCAGGAGGGCCAGGAGAAGTCGCACCGTCAGGAGGGCCAGGAGCAGTCGCACCGTCAGGAGGGACATGAGCAGTCGCACCGTCAGAAGGGCCAGGAGAAGTCGCACCGTCAGGAGGGCCAGGAGCAGTCGCACCGTCAGAAGGGCCAGGAGCAGTCGCGCCGTCAGGAGGGCCAGGAGCAGTCGCACTGTCAGGAGGGCCAGGAGAAGTCGCACCGTCAGGGGGCCAGGGGCGGTCGCACCGCGTCAGGAGGGCCAGGAGAGTCGCACCGTCAGGAGGGCTAGGAGAGTCGCACCGCCAGGAGGGCCAGAGGAGTCGCACCATCAGGAGGGCCAGAAGAGTCGCACCGTCAGGGGGCCAGTGGCGGTCGCGCCGTCAGGAGGGCCAGGAGCAGTCGCGCCGTCAGGAGGGCCAGGGCAACATGGCCGGGAGGATCCAGAAAGGAAGTGGTGCTGGAATGCGCGCCGGGGAGATGGGCCGGGCTCGTTAGGAGTTCAGTGGTGTCCGCCCATTTAAACTGATGGAGCGGACGAGTAACTGAGTGAACGTGGAAACAGACGCTACGATTCGGAGCGGCGACTATCCACGTATCATCCGGGTTGCACCTGTCATCTGCCACAGTAAGGCCGCTGCTCATTTCCCCGCCCGCACAATATCAAAATATTCACGGTCTGTCACCCTGCGTCGTACCCTACGGTCGTGTGCTCCAATAGGCGATCTGAGGCAGTGAGGGATCTCGGGCGGGAGGGACGGAACGGGGCAGCCGAACGGGATCTAATGACCCAGGGAAGGGATCTTTACCATGAGGAGGGGAGGGGTGAAGTGTGGATTTGAGGAGGGGCGGGGACGGGGGTGTTATGGACTAGTTGGTGGTGTGACGGACCAGCAGAGGGGCGGGAGAAATATGTGTCACGGGAGGGATGTAAAGAGACTGTTCCGGCGTGACGTAACTATCAATATGACATGTAACCGCACAGGTGGGGTATAATAAAGATGAAGGATCGCAGAGGTGGAAGATATTATGGACTGAACGGAATGATGATCGAGAAGCTGCGAGGCGGGATGGATTTCGGACGGATCTGACGCACCGGAGGCGCCGGCTCAACGGAACGTATTCAGCATCACGTAAATTAACGCTGCCTCATTATTCCTGGTGCACCATATCATAAATGTTCATCCGCATGCACTGAAAATTAAGTCAAAGTTTTAGGTAAATCTTGGTTTTAATTATTTTCGTTGAATGTATACGAACCGATTGTCAAGCTCATTTGTCAGTCAACACGTTTGATTTGAGAGTAACTGCTAGCAGACTTTCGGCATATTCAAAGTTTACTGTATATGATGGTAAGCCGTGCTAAAAACCTATACAAGCATTTAAATCATAAACTTTACTGCAACTGAACTTTTGTAAAGAGGTTTACCATTTTATCCAATTATCTTCCCCTTAAATAAATTGCTCACGGTGATCTATTGGCACCGGTTTCGGCACCGGTTATTGGCACCGGCTATTGGCACCGGAAGTATCGTGTTATTTAAGTATGTCAGGGCGTTGACATCCCAGCAATGGCCGCTGTGATGTGACGTCTCCGTACCTGGCCCGCCGAGGCCAGGCACGTAGAGAATCACCTGGTCACGGCGGCGGTGAAAGGGTCCAGCGGCTAATTGACACCAGCTGGTATAGCGCGGCGGGCGGAGGGGAGCCGGCTCGGGCGCATACACTCTGTGAGACAGACGATGAAGTTGTAGGTATGTTTTGAAGAGTTAAAGTTATAGATGTTTTCAGTTACCGGGAATTATACGCGGAATTGTTGAAAATGGATATAAATATGACGGACCAGCCAATAGCACTAACTTGAGTTTACCTGGGATAACACTAGCGACGTACACACACACACACACACACACACACACACACACACACACACACACACACACACACACACACACACACACACACACACACACACACACACACACACACACACACACACACACACACACACACACACACACACGCACCCACGCACGCAAGCACGCACGCACGCACGCACGCACACGCACACGCACGCGCACGCGCACGCGTACGCGCACGCGCACGCACACGCACACGCACACGCACACACATCGAACAAGTATGCTTATGCACACCGGTGGGCACAAGTTCATCTATGCACGCATGAAGGCGTATAACGCCCTCATGCATACAAACATACACTCGCATACGTACATACTCACGCGTATACATGCAGGTGGGCGTGTGATTCCCAAAGGCGAAACCCACTGACGTCGAACATGCGAGGGAGACCGGAGAATCAAGGAAGGATAAGCTTCGATGAGGACGATTTAATCCTAGCCCGGGAAACGAGGTTGGTATGTGCTACGCCCCTGTGTGTATTTTGACTGCTGATAACGGTTGGTTCGCTGACGGGTTTGGGTAATCATCGAACGAGGGAGGTATGCGGGATATTAATGTCGGGCGCCCAGTAGGGACAAAGTAAGTTGTTTTGATAGTGGAAGCGCTCCCGAGCCATGCCGTTTAACCAGGAACTAAAGCCGTAAGACGCCGTGGTCAGATGCTGTGGTGGCCAGTGGGGCTAGCGAGCTGGTGAGTCGGGCGATGCAGTGCCGCTGAGGTGCGTTGGGCGAGAGATTGTGTCGCTTGAGTGAGGTGGTTTGGGCGAGGGATTGTCCCGCCGGAGAGGAGATCGGTGGTTGAGATGTGGGAAGCTGGTGATGAGTGGGTGAAGGGATGCCGCCCAAGAGGAGAAGATCTATGTCCATCGAGGGGGACCTGTGATGTACGCCGAACGATCAGGCCATGGCGCTTTGTATCGCCACGTGCAGCTCTTGTTATCCCGACTTTCGGACGAAATTATAGATTTTAGGTCCATCGCGGAGCCACCCAGGTGCAGTGCCGGCCAACCGGGTGGCGCTAACTCGAACGAGATCGCGACGTGCGGAGATGCTAGGATCAGTGGCGGCGCGGTGAGGGGTGATTACCTCCGTGCGACTGAATAAGTCCATCGCGCTCGACCAGGCGATTGCAATAAGTGGACACGCGCAAGCGGTCGCAATTTAGCCAAGTAGCTCTGAGCCGCGCGACCTCAGAGTTTTATTAGGCGGTGGTGCAGGTCGAGAGGAGGTGATTAAGAGGGCCAGGGCAGGGCCGAGAGCGGGTGAGCTGAGCGAAGTTAAGTCCATCGAGGAGGGCTAGTGAAGTATGCCGGTGGACAGATCTTATGTTGTTTGTACCACAATATGCCACACTTGTCTTCCCGACCCTCGGATAAAATTTGTGGGTCTTATGTCCATCATGGAATTCCCCAGGTCGTACCGGGCGACCGGGGAATGATGTCGCGGAAGGCACTATGACGTGCGGAAGGGTTAGGATCAGAGGCGACGTGACGAGGGGTAAAAGCCGCCGCGTGACTGAACAGGTCCATCGCGCTGGCCAGGTGATTGCAATAAGTCAGCAAGCGAATGCAGCTGCAACTTAGCCAAGTAGCTCTGAGCAGTGCGACCGCGGAATTTTAATAGGTTGTGGAAACGGGTTAAGAAGAAGCGATTAAACGGCGCAGTAAGACGAAATGTTCTGGGGTAAGAGAGCGGAGCCGCGGACCATGGAGGGGTGAGCGGCGGCCGAAACTAATCACATGGCGGGACGGCAATGGAGGAAATTATCGGGAGGATTAAAGGAAAAAGCGGGGAACCCCACCCGGTCAAGGTCTCTCACCCGTAATTAATAGCACCACTGGAGGGCAGTAGACGGAAGAGGGAGAACCGGGGCGTCAACCCGTGCATTTGAATTACTGTTTGAAAGGAGGATCAATGGGAGCGAGAATCAATGACTGTATGCCAGAATAATCGATTAAGTTAAGGACTAGTGGGAGAATTGACGCTCAGCGATTAATTATAGGTGAGAAGCATGTTAAGGTCGGGGAGATAGTGGTGGGATTGTATTTGTTAGGGTTGGGACCAGGATGATTTGGGGGGCGTTTCATGGGAACCGATATGGGGAAGGGATGCCGCGACGGATCATCTGTCAGGACATACTCCGGTAGGCTCTGTCGTGGGAGACCCTATCCTAATATCCACCAATTACCGAACTCCACATACCATCTTGACATACCTTATATCTGAGCAGTGAGAGGCCTATATGTTGACTGACGAATGGCCAGCCTCATCAAAAATATTATGTTCGAGTCCGGGCAGCGCAATTGCAACTTTTTGAAATTCATATACATTCGCGGGTATTCTGAAAAACCACAAGAAATAGCGGATCGTCGCTGCCGTAAATCGATCCGGGAGGTCAAGAAATTCACATTTTCGAAATGTTGCAAATTGTTGCAAAATGTTGCAATATGCTCTAAATATTTTGCAAATGAAGTCCTAGAGCGCTGATTTTAACGTCATTGCAATCAGCGGCCCAAACGGGTCAAGAAGAGAATTTTACAGAAAATGGAAATTTTTGGCCTTTTTTTTCTTCATTTTTTTTAAATGATGCAATGTTGCAAAGCCCGATTGCACGCTACATATACATTAATTTTGATGAGATTCTGAGGGGGTCAACCTGGGAGCTCAGAAACTTGGATGACCTTTGAAGGTCAAAGTGTTAAATATGGCGCCAAACAAACTTTAGCATCGCAATCAGCAGGTCAAACTAAGTCTGTACACCAATTTTGATGAGATTCTGAGGGGGTCATCCTGTGACCTCAGAAATTTGGATGACCGCTAGAGGTCAAAGTATTAAATGTGGCGCCGAACGGACTTCACCACTGTAAGTGGCTGGTTAAACTGCATAAGTGTGCGAAATTAGGGCGAATTATGAGGAGTCTGAATGTGAAGCTGAATGTGAATCTGAATATGTAACTGTTTTGACGGACGTCCGTAGTCCGTACGGGTACACGGCCAACTGAACTAGTGACAACTGAACCCGTGACAACTGAAAGTGACAACTGAACCAGCGACAACTGAACCAGCGACAACTGAACCAGTGACAACTGAACCAGAGACAACTGAACCAGGGGCAACTGAACCAGGGACAACTGAACCAGGACAACTGAACCAGTGACAACTGAACCAGTGACAACTGAACCAGTGACAACTGAACCAGTGACAACTGAACCAGTGACAACTGAACCAGTGACAACTGAACCAGGACATCTGAACCAGTGACAACTTAACCAGGACAACTGAACCAGGGACAACTGAACCAGTGACAACTGAACCAGGACAACTGAACCAGTGACAACTGAACCAGTGACAACTGAACCAGGACATCTGAACCAGTGACAACTTAACCAGGACAACTGAACCAGTGCCAACTGAACCAGTGACAACTGAACCAGTGACAACTGAAAGTGACAACTGAACCAGCGACAACTGAACCAGCGACAACTGAACCAGCGACAACTCAACCAGTGACAACTGAGCCAGAGACAACTGAACCAGGGGCAACTGAACCAGGGACAACTGAACCAGGACAACTGAACCAGTGACAACTGAACCAGTGACAACTGAACCAGCTACAACTGAACCAGGACATCTGAACCAGTGACAACTTAACCAGGACAACTGAACCAGTGCCAACTAGACCAGGGGCAACTGAACCAGTGACAACTGAACCAGGACAACTGAACCAGGACAACTGAACCAGTGGCAACTGAACCAGTGACAGCTGAACCTGGGACAACTGAACCAGTGCCAACTGAACCAGTGACAACTGAACCAGTGACAACTGAACCAGTGACAACTGAACCAGTGACAACTGAACCAGAGACAACTGAACCAGTGAGTCTTTCACGGCATATCTGGTAATTCAGCGATAATTCATTGAGGCGAAATAATAATAAGCTAGCATTTGCTAGGAAGTGATGCGCTAAAACGCAGGGGCGTAACTGTAACGATTCTTACATTTTTGGTTCGGACTACAGCTAAATTTTCCGCCGCTCAGCACCTGAACCCGGGCGGTGGTGCAGATATGATACAAATACCGTCAGCCATGTTTCGAGAAGAAACAAATTCATTAGCCGACCAGCCTCATCATCCAAGACGTGTAAACACCGTCAGCAGGCCAGCGACACACGACCCTCCCACCCCCTCCTCCCCATCCCACTTGCCGACAAGGACGCGTGCCTCCCCCAGACGCACCTGTATATACACACCCCTCCCCCCGTTAGAAGGGGGCCTTAGCAGAGTAAGAGACAGGAACCGGCTGTCAGCCGCTGTCGGCCACCGGCCCTGTCACCCGACAGCCGCCTGTCACCTGCCCCCTGCCGTCCCCCGGTCCGTCGTCCATCGGAGTCGCGTAAACAAAAACCGCCGGCGGGCCCATTCTCCCACCTCCCCTCCCCCAATGCTCCTGACCGGCCTGACATATACAGAGTCACCTCCCAGATCACCAGGTGTGCAGACTGAGACACCAGCGCCCATCTACAGAGGACCGAGCCGAAAATATGCCGCGGGGCGCGCAAAAACAAAACAAAAACAAAACAGAGCAGCTGGACAATGATGGTCACCTCCAGACGCCGGACACCTGCCAGGCCATCGACACCCGACTCTCTCTACCCCACTTCCGACTAAACAGATGTCACATACCCGGCGGTCAAGCAGGGCGGCGGAACAAGACAGAGAAGCCTGCAGTCATCCGCTGCCCACCTGACGCCTGCCGCCTGTCATTTGCCGACCCGTCATCCGTCCGCCAGACTCGCATAAACAAACGCCGCCAGCTCGGCATCCGAGCACTGCTAATAAGATATGACAGTTCAGAGCACCCGCCCTCTGCCTGTACCGAGTCAGGAAGGAGCGGAGGCGCAAGATACACATCATCTGGAAAACCTGTCATGTCGGCCTCCGAGGGGAGAGGCATCAGACAGACATCCGCCGAATGTGAGGGAGGGATCAACATACTATAGCAGGCCTGCTGACAGCGGCAGATGGATGCAAGATGACTCGAGGGCCCAGCCAGCGGCCACAAGACCGCCATACGACTCGGGACCACCCATGAAGAGCTACCCGTTGGAGGGCGGCCGGGTAGACGGAAATAACTGCGAATATAACGGGCAGAGGTGGTTAGAAGAAGAACAGTCGCACCGGGTGGAGAACCTGGGGGAGTCGCACCAGCAGGAGAAACTGGAGGAGTCGCACCGACAGGAGAAGCTGGGACAGTCGCACCGGGTGGAGAACCTGGGGGAGTCGCACCAGCAGGAGAACCTGGAGGAGTCGCACCGGCAGGAGAACCTGGGACAGTCGCACCGGCAGGAGAACCTGGGACGGTCGCACCGGCAGGAGAACCTGGGACGGTCGCACCAGCAGGGAGATACGCGCCGGAGGGCCTCGCCAGCAGTCGTGATGGGGATGGAGTCAATACGCGCCGGACAAGTCGTGCAGGGCCCATTGAGATCAACAGTGCAGTGACGTCAGCCCTTTGAGACTGATGGAGCGGCCCGGTGATTGACTGAGTGCTGAGACGGACGCCGGGGACCGGATGTCGGGCAGTCTTCGATCAACGCAACTACCGGGTTTCACTTGTCTAGTAAGGCCGCTAGTAGTAGTAAGGCCGCTGCTCATTCCCCGCCCGCACAATATCTAAATATCCGCGGTCTGTCACCCTGCGTCGTACCTAACGATCATATGCTCCGACAGGCGATCTGGGGCGGTAGGGATCTCGGGCTGGGAGAGCCGGGGCAGCCGGCCAGCCAGGATCTAATGACCCGGGGAATGGATCTTTCCTTGAGGAGGGGAGGGGTGAAGTGTGGATTTTGAGGCTGGGCGGGAACGGGAGTGTCATGGACTGGTTGGTGGTATGACAGGCCAGCAGAGTGTCGGGGAAAATATGTGTCGCGGGAGGGATGTAAATAAACTGCGTGACGTAGCTATTAATATGACATGTAACCGTACAGGTGGGGGGCATAATAAAGATGAAGGGTTGCAGAGACGGATGGTGTCATTGAACTGAATGGAATGATGATCGATGAGCCACAAGGCGTGATGGGGTAGGAACAGGTTTGGCGTGCCCGAGGAGCCTATTACGTTTTACGTAAATTGACGCCATCTCATTTTCAATAGGAGACGGGCCTTGGGTAGCTATGAATGTATAGGAATGCTCGGCAAACTCTCGCGCCAAGGACGTATGATTATTGGTCTTCTTAACGCTGTGGTTATATAAGACATTGGATAAATATTATTTGAATATTTTATATTTGACGACCATACAATACTGTGTGCGAAATGACTTTCAGTTCACATGTTTCAAATTACGAAAGATCATCCCCAGCGTAAGATATGCAGATCGCTCCTTATTTCGTTGGTGGAAATCTGGTCAACCGAATGCCTCCTATGAGCTCATAAATATTCATCCGTATGCACTGAAAATTAAGTCAAAGTTTTATGTAAATCTTGGTTTTAATTATTTTCGTTGAATGTATACGAACTGATTGGCAAGCTCATTGTCAGTCGACACGTTTGATTTGAGAGTAGCTGCTAGCAAGCTATCGGCAGGTTCAAAGTTTACTGTATATAATAGTAAGCCGTGCTAAAAACCTATACCAGTATTAAAATCATAAACTTAACCGCAACTGAACTTTTGTAAAGAGATATACCATTTTATCCCATTATCTTGCACTTAAATAAATTGCTCACGGTGATCTATTGGCACCGGTTCCGCGAAGCAGTATCATGTTATTTAAGGATGACAGGGCTATGACATCACAGCGATGGCCGCTGTATGACGCGGCCGGGCTCCGTGACGGATCCGCCGCGGACGGCGGCGGTGACGGCGGCTAATTGACACCAGCTGGGGTATAAGGTATGAGGCGGCGAAGGAGGGGAGAGGGGCTCGCTGGAAACACATTGTAGGAAACAGGCGATGGACTTGTAGATGCTTTTCTAACAGTTCAAATTATAGACGTTTACAGTCACGTGGAATTGCACCGTGATTGTTGAAAGATGGACATGACGATAGATAAGACGGACCATAAATGGATATAGATATGACGGACCAGCCAATGGCACTAACTTGAATTTATCTGGGATAACACTAGCGACGTACATACATACACACGCACTCGCACACGCACACGCACACGCACACGCACACACACACGCACACGCACACGCACACACACACGCACACGCACACGCACACACACACGCACACGCACACGCACACGCACACGCACACGCACATGCACACGCACACGCACACGCTCATGATCACGCTCATGATCACGCACACGCACACGCACACACGCATACACACGCACACACACACACACACACACACACATACATACACACACACACACACACACACACACACACACACACACACACACACACACACACACACACGCGCGCGCATCGGACAGGTATGCGTATACACACCAGCGGGCACAAGTACATCTATGCACGCATGAAGGCGTATGACGCCCACCCGTTCATGCATACAAACATACACTCGCATGCGTACATACTCACGCGTATACATGCAGGCGGGCGTGTGATTTCCAAAGTCGAAACCCGCTGACGTTGAACATGCGAGAGAGATCGGAGAATCAAGGAATGACAATCTTCGATGAGGACGATTTAATCCTAGCCGGGAAACGAGGTTGGTATGTGCTACGCCCCTGTGTGTATTTTGACTCTGCTGATAACGGTTGGTTCGCTGACGGGTTTGGGTAATCATCTAACGAGGAGGGTATGCGAGATATTAATGTCGGGCGCCCAGGAGGGACAAAGTAGGTTGTTTTGATAGTGGAATCGTTCCCGAGTCATGACGTTTAACTAGGAACTAACGCCGTAAGACGCCAGATGCAGTGGTGGCCAGTGGGGCTAGCGAGCGGGTGAGTCGGGCGATGCAGTGACGCTGAGGTGCGTTGGGCGAGGATTGTGCCACCGGAGTGAGGTGGTTTGGGCGAGGGATTGTGCCGCCGGAGCGGAGATCGGTGGTTGAGATGTGGAAAGCTGGTGATGAGTGGGTGAGGGGATGCCGCCCAAGAGGAGAAGATCTATGTCCATCGTGGGGGACCCGTGATGTATGCCGAACGATCAAGCCATGACGCTTTGTTTCGCCACGTGCAGCTCTTGTTCTCCCGACTTTCGGACGAAATTATAGGTTTTAGGTCCATCGCAGAGCTACCCAGGTGGTGCCGGCCAACCAGGTGGCGCTAACTCGAACGAAATCGCGACGTGCGGAGATGTTAGGATCAGTGGCGGCGCGGTGAGGGGCGATTGCCTCCGTGCGACTGAAGAAGTCCATCGCGCTCGACCAGGCGATTGCAATAAGACGACACGCGCAAGCGGCCGCAATTTAGCCAAGTAGCTCTGAGCCGCTCGACCTCGGAGTTTTATTAGGCTGTGGGGCAGGTTGAGAGGTGATTAGTGGGACCAGGAAGAGCCGAGAGCGGGTGAGCTGAGCGAAGTTACGTCCATCGAGGAGGGCTTGCGAGGTATGCCGGCTCACATCTTATGTTGTTTGTGCCGCAATATTCCACACTTGTCTTCCCGACCCTCGGATAAAATTTGTAGGTCTTATGTTCATCATGGAATTCCCCAGGTCGTACCGAGCGACCGGGGAATGATGTCGCGGAAGGCACCATGACGTGCGGAAGGATTAGGTTTAATCACGTCATGTCATGTACTTTTGGTGGAAAAACAGTACATGCTTGAACAATCATGAAATTCGAGTTTTGACGTAAATTGCAAATAAAGAATGTTGAAAAAAAGGAAATGACAAAACATTAAAAATAACTGTCTCGGATTTTCGAAATTTTGTGTTTTTCACTCCCAAAAATGAAAAAAATAAACTTGTTTTTCGCTGTCGAAAATGTATTTGCCGTTGTTTTACAACATACAACGTACTGTACCCCTCCTCGATGGACGTAACTTCGCTCAGCTCACCCGCTGTTTTAATGATGTGGGCCCTCCTTGGCTACGAGGCCCCTTCTGATCCCATTTCCCCCCCCCTGGGCGAAATCCTCCATACGCCCCTAGTTCCGCATAAGGGAAATTGATATTGTAAGCAAAGGTCAAACCGTCAAGGGCAGGTCAGAAAATATAACTATTGGCAAAAGGTCTACGAAAGTCATGCGACACATGTTTAATGGGTTATTTTACACGTATAATTTGATAGTAGTAGCCAATTTTAAACCCTGACCCCATATAATGGGCCTTTGGCGAAGTTCAGGTCAAGGTTCATGTTGCATAAGGTCAAAATTTGAAATTGAATAATATAAATAAAATATCATGCTTCTAGATCAGTTTTGTCAAATAAATAGAGTGGTGACATTTATTTGCCTATATCTGGTAATTAAAAGCCATAAAATGCAATTTCAACAAATTACGTCAGGAGTTAATCATACTTGAGAGCCATAAGTCAGTCAAAAATAAGGATTTTATTTTGAAATTTAGTGTGGGTATCGTGCATACTTGGTTATCCAATATATATCTTCCGTTTTTTATATCTTTGAAAATTTAGATTTTGTGGGATTTGCCCTAAGCAAATAAGATTTATTTTTTTATTTTTGGGGGATAAAAAACTAGCAAAAATGTAAATCCGAGATAGCCATTTTGAAGAAAATGCCATTTTCTTTCATTTGATTTTTTCAATTTGCTTCATAATTCGATTTTCTACGGTTTTTCAAACATTTGTCGTTTTTCCACCAAATAAAAACCCGGCTTCTCGAGCAGTGCGAGCTGCTCGGTGTCTCGCAGCACGTGACGGCGCCAACCAGGGGACGGAACGTCTTCGGCTTGGTCCTGGTGAGAGGACTCCGGCAGGTGTCAGCACATCCCAGAGCTCCCAGCATCGTGTCGGATCATGAGGAGGTTGTGAACGAGTTTGAAGCGGAGACATCGCCGCCCGCCCGTCCAACTCGCTTCTCGGCCTTAAGCTACCGCCGAGCTGACTTCGATGGTCTGCCTCAAGCTTCGAGTGCCTTGAGACTTGGGACTTGTTGGACGATGTTGACGTTGATGAGGCGGTGTCGATGTTTTATACTCGCTGGTGGATGCGGCGGTGCGTGACTATGTGCCTGTCGTTATTCCAAAAAAGCGCTTCCCGCCATGGTTTACTGAAGATGTTAGACGAGCGCTGCGGTCCAAACAAGCATCCTTTGAGCGTATGAAACGTCAGCCAAATGATGGACGCATTAGAGCGGTCTTTGTGCAGAATCGATCACTATCAATTTTTAAACGATTATCTAGCCAGAGTTACACTGAATACCTGAAGGGTGTTATCGGTGACTTCGCCTCTAATCCCAAGCGGTTCTGGTCGTTCTTGAAATGTTTTAAGCAGACCAAGGGTATGTCTGGTTTAGTGAGTGGTGGTGTGGAGGTAACTGATGATGTTGGGAGAGCGAACCTACTTAATCATACCTTCGCGGCTACGTTTTCTGATTCAGCTGTTCCGTTTTTTTCCGGATGTGCCGTTTAGTAATGACGCGACTTTGACAGATTTGTATGTATCTGAGGACATTGTGCGCCGCTTGCTGCATGATTTAGTTGTAAGTAAAGCCTGCGGACCTGATTGCCTAAGTGCTCGTATTCTCCGTGAATGCGCCAATGAGTTGGCCGTCCCCCTATGCAAAATGTTTCGCATGTCTTTGAAGGAAGGAATTTTCCCAGAACAGTGGGCAGAAGCTAATGTTGTGCCAATTTTTAAGAAGGGCTTTAGAAAAGATCCGGCCAACTACCGGTCGATTTCTTTACTGCCCCTGTGTGCAAAAGTTAAAAAAAACTACTGATCAATTCTACCAGCATACTCGGCCATATCTTTCACCTCTCCAACATGGATGCACCCAACACCGATCTTGTGCATCAAACTTGGCATGTTTTCTGTCTCATGGGTGGACGGCCATACGGGAGAAGGCACAACTAGATGCGATATACACAGACTTCTCCAGCGCATTCCAGAGTGTCAACCATCGCCTGTTACTGTATAAACTGCAACAAATGTATGGACTTGAAGGAAATGCGCTGAAGTGGCTAACCTCGTACCTCGGGGGGGCGGAAGCAGAGGGTGGTTTTGAACGGAAGGGTGTCCGATTGGGTCCCTGCGACATCGGGAACACCAGAGGGAGGACATCTTTCGCCTTTGCTGTTCGTTCTCTTCGTGAACGATTTACCGTGCGAGATTTCGACCAACTGTTTGATGTTCTGTGATGACGTGAATTTTTCCACAAGATTGTTTCTCCAAAAGACGTCATCGCACTCCAAAAAAAAACTTATGCGCGCTGGGCAGAGGACTGGAGATTGAAGTTAAACTCTTCCAAATGCAAGGCATTTAAAATCACTCTGAAACGGAAATTCACTGATTCAAAGTACACAATTAACGGAACAGAGCTGGAAAATGTCAGTACCATTCGAGATCTGGGAGTCACTTTGGACCAAAAACTGACATTTGAGGCTCATATAAATGCCACTATTGCAAAGGCAAACCGGGCATTTGGCCTACTTATTCGCACTCTCCAGTCAGCTTCCCGGCGTTGCAGCTTCAACAAGCGTTCTGCTCTAGCCGCCTTTAATGCAAGCGTTCGGCCAATCTTAGAATACTGTTCGGTAATTTGGGCTGGAGCAGCAAACACTCATCTCGTTCGCGTCGAGAGGGTTCAGCACAGGTTCCGGATGTGACTACCCAACCACACTGCACCCCGCTGTCCGTCTCTCGAGTACGATCGGTTGCTTGTGTTTTATGACGTATACGTCATAAAACACAAGCAACCGATCGTACACTGATAAAACAAAAATCGTATACGACCGCTGCGCGGCAGGCGTGTGCAGTGTGATGTGATGTTTTTGACTAAGCTTTTTAGAGGTCTCATCTCATCATCTTACTTGCTTGAATGTTTGAGTGTTCATGTCCCATGCAGGAACATCAGGCTTGCAGCGTTCACCCTGTTCGACGTCCCCCGCGGCCATGTGGACACCGCATGGGTTCACCGAGCCAAGGCGAGGAGCGGCGACCAGCATGGACCGCTTCCGGCGCTGGGGTACTACTACCCCGCCGTGTAGGGCGCAAACCAACACCGGACCATGTCATCGGCAATCTGATCCCCGTGCGGGCGAGGCCGCGCCCACGCCAAGTGATCGAACCACCACGACTCAACGAGAGGTAAACCAGACGAGCGTGTGTCACACACCCGGACAACAACATCGTAGCAGACGGCGATCCATCGGAGAAGACGACGCGCGGAAAACTGTCACTGGAGCTGTTAAAGGAAATAGTTCACCTTGGAAATGTTTTACCAAACACGATTTGATTGTATTTCTTAATACAATTTCGTTTGATATTGTCAAAAATGGCCTTATATCGCGCCGATTCAGGAGATAAGGTCGTAAATTTGTATTGTTTATCAAAACTATATGCATACTCTCTGAGTCAGAGTCCTGACGTCACGCGAATGTAAAAAAAAATATTCAGCCAATCCGATTCGAAAGTAGTCGCGTAAGGATAGACTCGCATTGGAGATGTGCCAACCGGCGGCCGGCGTTCGCTTACTAGCACCAGCTGCAAGCTGATTGGCTGATGGTATAGCCTCTGCCTGGGCCAAAACCAGTACAACATTCTTTCGCCAGCACCGCATACCTTCGCAAAAAAAAACTCAAATATATTCGGCTGGAGTCTTTTCAGTCAAGAAAACTTGCAGATAGGGGTTTCCCAACACGGGCTTCAAAACTGCTATCTCAGTTTAAAACTAATGTTGAAGGTAAATTATTTCCTTTAAATGTTCAGTCCCTTCTTCCAAAATGACCGGACATTCGCACTGATGTTTCCTTTCGGTCTCCAGAAATGCTATGTTTTACTCAGACCAATCTGAAGTCAACGACGTCAAAAACATCACCCTTCCGTTCAAAACGACCCTCTGCTTCCGCCTCCCGAGGTACGAGGCTAGCCACTTCAGCGCATTTCCTTCAAGTCCATACATTTGTTGCAGCTTATACAGTAACAGGCGATGGTTGACACTCTGGAATGCGCTGGAGAAGTCTGTGTATATCGCATCTAGTTGTGCCTTCTCCTGTATGGCCGTCCACCCATGAGACAGAACACATGCCAAGTTTGATGCACAAGATCGGTTTTGGGTGAATCCATGTTGGAGAGGTGAAGAGAGGATATGGCTGAGTATGCTGGTAGATTTGATCAGTATTTTTTTTTTACTTTTGCACACAGGGGGAGTAAAGAAATCGACCGGTAGTTGGCCGGATCTTTTCTAAAGCCCTTCTTAAAAATTGGCACAATATTAGCTTCTGCCCACTGTTCTGGGAAAATTCCTTCCTTCAAAGATATGCGAAACATTTTGCATAGGGGGACGGCCAACTCATTGGCGCATTCACGGAGAATACGAGCACTCAGGCCATCAGGTCCGCAGGCATTACTTACAACTAAATCATGCAACAAGCGGCGCACAATGTCCTCAGATACATACAAATATGTCAAAGTCGCGTCATTACTAAACGGCACATCCGGAAAAAAAAACCGGAACAGCTGAATCAGGAAACTTAGCCGCGAAGGTATGATTGAGTAGGTTCGCTCTCCCAACATCATCAGTTACCTCCACACCACCACTCACTAAACCAGACATACCCTTGGTCTGCTTTAAACATTTCAAGAACGACCAGAACCGCTTGGGATTAGAGGCGAAGTCACCGATAACACCCTTCAGGTATTCAGTGTAACTTTGGCTAGATAATCGTTTAAAAATTGATCTATTCTGCACAAAGTCCGCTCTAATGCGTCCATCATTTGGCTGCCGTCTCATAGTCATTTGTCATTTCCTTTTTTCAACATTCTTTATTTGCAATTTACGTCAAAAATCGAATTTCTATGATTGTTCAAGTATGTACTGTTTTTCCACCAAATATTACAAGACATGACGTGATTAAAACGTCATTATCTTCCAAAGTATTCCACCATTTTAATTGAAATGTTGTGATAAGACGTATAATTGATGCAGCATTATGTACTGAAGGATTGACGTCGATATCTATAATTGTTTTCAAGTCATTGAGAAAATCCGGGAGGAGGGGGGGGGGCAGATTCTGCCACCTCCAGCGGGCGCGGGTTAATGCAAATATTATCCTGAATCTTCTTCAATTCGGATTCAGGAAACAACACAGCTCGTACATGCCGATTGTTCAAATGTACGATGAAGTTGCCAAAATCTCTACAAAATAACGAAATAACATGCTCCACCTTGATTTACAGAAAGCTTTGGATACAGTTGCTTGGAAATTCTCTTGGAAAAATACACCGCATTGTGATACGAGGGGTTTCTGCAACATAATGGAGTCATATATTAATAAGAGGCATACAATGGCAATAATAGATGAGGTTGCATCTAAGAAACAAATGATGAAAATTGGCGTCCCACAGGGTTCAATTTTAGATCCTCTTTTATTTATTCTCTATATTAATGACATCAGCAATACAACAGAAATAGGTACCTTTTACTTATTTGCTGATGATATACGGAAATGTTATTCAAGCTATAAATGTTGAAGAGCTGCAAATAAAGATTAATTAATTAATTCCAAAAATAACGAGTTTTTACATGTAAATATATTATCACTAAATGCATCAAAGACAAATTACCAAATATATTCAAGATCAGTGACGTGACAACATCTTGACATAATATTAACCCGCCATTGACTGGGGGGGGGGGGCGTTTAACGCCCCCTGATGAATTTTCGCAATAGCTGCAAAACTAATAGCGTTATGAACGTGAAACTTCGGGTACCTTCTTATAAATCATTTTTACGTCTTGTGTGCAAAAATGAAGAAATTTCGTCCATTTTTTATCTCGAGTTATAGCGAATTTAGTGACACGAGTTTACACACTACACACGGGTTTTACACCAAAATTATCTAAACTTTTCCAGGCCGTACAAATGCCACATTTGAAGCAAAATGCAATCGAAAAACGCCAAGAAATATCAAATTGTAAGGGCTACAAACCAGCTATCTCGGATTTTTTCTTCTAATTTTAGTTGTTGACCCCAAAAAACTTAAACTTTTTTTGGGGGGAGGAAATTTTCACAAAATCAAAATTTTCTTAAATATTTAAACAACCGGACGATATGTCAGAGAACCATACCTAGGCAACTACCATACCAAATTTCAAACTGATATCTCCATTTTTGACTGACATGACATCTAAAGTATGGGTAACTCATGACGTCATATTTTGAAATCGCGTTTTTTTTTGTTTTTTTTTTTACTAGATACAGACAAATAAATGCCACCACTGTATTTCGGAGACAAAACTGGTCTAGCAACATGCCTTTTGTGTTTAGATTTAACAATTTAATTTGTTGACCTTCGGTGAACTGAACTTGACCTGAAATTGACATTTACTGCACGTAAATGAAGTCAGGTGGTAAACTGACTATCACTATCGAATTATACGTGGAAAATAACTCATAAAACATGTGTTGCATGACTTTTGTAGATATTTTGAGCATAGTGACCTTTTGTGACCTGACCTTGACCTTGGCCAACAATGTTACTTTAGCTCATGCGGGATATGTATCATACCTTTGGCAGCACTTTGGGTGAAACTGGTTGCAATCAAAGGCTTTGGATGGAAAGTATGGCCCATAAACTCAAATACGCCGATTTTGACCTTTGACCTGACCGTGACCTGACATTTAACCTCACTTTGACATTTTTTAGAATGTCCTAGATTCGTCTCATTAAGATATTTCTATTGCCGCCTTGCGAGTCTCGCTGCGATCATTGGTTCGGAAGATAACCAGGGGGGCGTTTAACGCCCCCCCGTCAATGCCGGGTTAAATGATACACCAATCACGAGAAACCCATGACTTACATACTTAGGAGTTCTTGTAGATGAAAATCGTAAATGGAATAGTCATATATTTATAGTGTAATATGTGTGATAAGACGTAATATATAGGAGTTATCGGAATATCCAAGCTTTATTTATCCTCACAGCAACTTCTATTGCAGTACAATGCATTAATTCCGCCCAATCTAAATTATTGTGCAGTGATCTGGATTCTGGGGTAGGAATTATGACACTAATGTAACGTTGGTAACATTGAATACCCGTACAGCCGACTTTTTCAGCATCTAGTTCACCATAGGGCGGACCCGGCCGCTGACAAAGAAACGTCAGCTGGTATACAGAGAACCAAGAGAGCATTAATCGCCGGGCACCGACTCTGCCGACTCGGGGGCCGACTCGCAATTACGACGTAGCCGGCCGGCAGCGGATCAAATAGAGCTGCTAGTGAGACGGCGGGCCAGGAAGTCACTCGCGCCTAAGGCGGCGGCGGAGGAGACCAGGCCGGACGAACATCCTGTTCGGTCTTCACACCATCCAGACAAATGGAGAGCAGCACTTTCAATAGCCAGGTGTGTAAACTCGAGAGGTGGCGCCACGCCCCCTGCGCAAACTCAAGACACCCGGCCGCCTAGGCCAGGTGAGAAAAACAACGGATGGAACTGCTTAGCCACGCACCGGGTTAACCAGAAAAGGAAACAACACCGGGAAACAGTAGCGAGAGGCCGGAGGGAGCTGATTAACCGGTTAACCAGAACGGCAAGACACCACAGGAAGCGGATTTGGCGGATTAATCAGAACAGGGTGAACCCGGCCAACAGCTGGGGTCGCTATCAAGAGTCGGAGGTAGCTGATCCGTCAAGAAACAGGGGGAGCCGTTTAACGTCGGATGTCGCTAACCAGCCCCGGCAGGGACGATAGGAAACACTAACAAGAGTCAGATCAACAGGCCGGAAGGGACCATTTAGCAGACGGAAGCCCACCGTCGCAGAGGGCAGGTGGACGGGAAGTCACACGGCCGGCCTCGGAAGTAAGAAGGAGATATAACGGGCACAGGAGAGGAACAAAAGGAGAGTGACTCGCGGGAGAGAAGGCTGGACGGTCGCGCCGAGGAGGAGTCACACGCGGGGAGAGCGCCAGGAGGTGGCGTCCCAGCAGCGCCGTGAGGGGCGGGCCCACACTCTGCCTCGGGTGTCACGCTTCGGAGTCTACCATCAGAGCATCAGATCAGTCTCCATGTTGACAAGTAAGGGATCTCGCTCGCTCCTCTAGCCCGATATATATCCCATTATCCAGTATCTGACCCAACCCACACCCTATCAGTCATGGTATTCACGCGGGACGATATGACGTCACTCGGCGGGGAGGGACGAACCAGCTGTTCCCGTCCCAGTCCGGGTTAATGGGGCTGTTCACCTGTGGGAGGGCATCAGCGGGGAATAGGGGAGGGGTATGTGGACAGACCACGCATTTGGAGGCCGGGCAGGGGGTGTTTGTATGAGCGCAGGGGAGGGTTAGACAGGTGTTTGTATGAGTATGGGGAGAGGCCGGGCAGATGTTTGTGGGGCAGAGAGGGCGGGACGAAAGGGTGCGGCTGGCCGGCAACTTGGCTTAATGGATCGAGGAGCGGGCCAGCGTCAGGAAGTGGGTTTTTAATAGTTAGCGGGGCGGGGAGGTGTGTGTGTGGTGGCGGGGCGGCACTTGGCACTATGCGGTCGGCATACAGTCGGCACCTGTAAATACACGTAATGTGTGTGAACAACCGGGCCTATGGAGGAGAATGGAACGAAAAGAGTGAGCTACGTAGGCCGGGCGGAGCCCGCATGTCGGGAGGGCTGGTGGCCGGCTCAGATCATGGCCGCAGCGGGGTCCGGGCCCAGGACAGCGGCAGCCATGCTATCGGGAACACGATGACGGTACGAGCCGTGGAACAGATTTGAAACTAACTCAGAGTTGATTCATGTATAGACTGTTGAGTCCGACATTTTTGGGGATGAGTCGAGCAACGAGTCGATTCAAATTGTTTGCAACAGCGATTGAATAATGAGAGTGAATGAGTGTGAGTGAGTGAGTGAGTGAGTGAGTGAGTGAGCGAGCGAGTGAGTGTGAGTAAGTGAGTGTGTGTGAGTGCGAGTGAGTGTGAGTGAGTGGGAAGGTGAGTGAGTGAGCGTGAAGGTGAGTGAGTGAGTGAGTGAATGAGTAGGAGTGAGGGCGAGTGAGTGGGACTGTGAGTGCGTGAGTGCGAGCGTAAATGAGTGAGCGCGAGCGAGAATGAGAATGAGCGAGAGCGAGAGTTGATTCATGTATAGACTATTGAGTCTGACATTTTTGGGGATGAGTCGAGCAACGAGTCGATTCAAATTGTTTGCAACAGCGAGTGAATAATGAGAGTGAGTAAGTGCGAGTGAATGAGCGAGTGAGTGTGAGTGAGTGCGTGAGTGAGTGTGAGGGAGTGTGAGTGAGTGCGTGAATGTGAGCGCGCGAGAGAGAGAGAGAGAGAGAGAGAGAGAGAGAGAGAGAGAGAGAGAGAGAGAGAGAGAGAGAGAGAGAGAGAGAGAGAGAGCGACCATCGGCGGCATCTCGAACTAAAGAGGGCGGAGCCAGTTCGTGGCTCCGCGGGGATAATTCAGAGTTATCTGTTAAAGAAATCAGCTCACCCTAGCCTCGAATAACGATGTGATGATGATGTAAAACGGCTGGCGCATCGAGAGTTGAGTCGGCGTTCCGCGGTCAGCACCCCACTATCCGTCAGACTGAGGTAAAAGCAACGTCACAGACCTCCATATAATCGGACGGGAAGCCACACGTTAGTGAGGGTTTTGGCAGTCGAAGATAACAGTTATAAATAACGCCTTATGCGAGGGGAACCAGTATAACACATATTATCGAAATTAACGCAGATTCCTACAATACCGGCGTTTCGCTTCACAGGCAGTCTGATAGAGCATTCATATCACGATGATGGTCGGGGACCACGCAGCACGGTTAGCAATCCCAACTGTTAAATCAGAGGCAGGTTGGAACTCGATTGAGTGGGTTTAACTAGAGGATCCCTGAACTCAGTCGGAACAGAGACGTCGGCCATCTATCGCCATCTGTCGGCGAAGCCTCGAAGGACCGTGAGGTGGCGCCCCGCCACCGTCAATAATCGGAGGACGGGCGGCGGACAGTGCTGGAGACGGTAGTTCCGCTGACCGCCTCCCTCGGAGTCGCATGTGGTCTGCAGACGTTCAAGCGGCTGCCACAGCGCGCAGAGGAGCATCCGGCTTGGGGTTGAAGCCGCCTCATCAAGGCAGTCACAGCCTCGATCTGTGAAGTTAACGAGGACATGAGTTATCATTCCGGAATATAGAGATAGAGATATTGCAAGACCAGGGGCGTGGTTTACGTGAGGGATGCATCATTGAATCCACATTAATATCCATCGCCCTTTGCTATTGATAGCCGAACCGGAGCGTGGACGTAGATCGTCTGTGACGAGCTAATGCGGACCAAATGCATGCGACAATTGCCACTAGTGGGACAGTTTGTTTATTCACACTCTAGGGGGCGCTGCGGTATCGTCACGTGATGTCGGGCGGCGGACAGATTCTGTGCAGTCACGGGCGCAGACAAAGACACGGACGGACACGGGCACAGATGCAGATAAACACAGACACACAGATGCCAGGAAGCCAGTGATAACGGCCTGCAGTGCTGAATTTTAGTAAAAATCCATAAGTGGAGAGTAAAAGAGTATTGTCAGGCAAGTAAAGATTGTCATTTTTGGTTTTAGTTATGTTTTTGAAAGTGAAACATCCCGATTTGTGATAGATATTAAATCCTTCCGAGGAAAATTGAATTAGATTTGAACTACAATGTCATAAGATCAGGCGAAAAGAGAGCAAATTTCCTGAGCAAATATGAAGAGGGCAAAATCCTTTGGACCCAAAAAGTCCAGAAAATGACCCACATTCCAAGGCTGGAGGCGGAGGACCAGAAACTAGCTTGATTCAAGTGCATTTGGTGAGGGATCCCAAGAGAGCATCTTATCCCAACGTGTGGTGGTAAGAGTGGTATCTTAGCTTTAAATTGTATACATTCAAGTCTGCTGATCAGATTCAAGTCAAGCACGGGCTAATCAATCCTGGTGAGTTAAGGAAAATAGCTGGGTGAATACCTAAAATCCCTTTTGGGAGGTTAACCTGTAAGCAGTACTGGTGATTCAGATCCAGTGCAATGACTAGTGTATGCGGACAATTATAATCTATTCAGATATTAACAATATAGGAGGGCTTGAGAAGCAACTGGAAGCAGGACGGCAATGAGCAGAACAAATAAATTACCAGCCCTCCTCGGTCATTTTACCCCAATCACGACACAGTTGATTGCCCATCATATTTGGGGTAGAACATCATTAGATATAGATATTAAGAATGACGGCAGAAGAGAATTCAGAGATCATTTGAATCATCTCCGAGCAACCCTCTGGGAAGAATATGGAAATTAGGGTGAACAGAAGGGATTATCTTTAAGCGGAGGGTGATTGTTACCTCTTAGCAGAATCATAGCAGTGCCGCCTCTCAGTAATGGATAGTAGCAACAGCTCATCCCTCCGTCTCAGGTCAAGTAACATCTTGTATGAGGCGGGTATTAGTAGCAACTGTCCATTGAACAGTGTCTTGGCCTGAAACAAACATAAGAAAAGAAGAAAGGTGTCAAACGTATATTACACCAAAGCGACCATAAATCCAAGGGTCTAATCATTAGGAGAAATAGTAATCTACATCCATTTAAAGGATAATAGCGTTACAAATGAGGAGCGATGCCATGCAGCAACACAGGTATTCTTTGCACGCTGCCTAAATATCTTTAACAGGGCCCCGTACCTCAGCTACAAAATGCCTGCTCAACGGATTAAGAGACAATCAAGCTATGAACATGTTAGAAAAATAGATAGACTGCAATATCTATCATATTCATGCAGCCTGAATATAATACCCAGTGCTTAAATACCGTCTAACAGCTTACTTAGCGGAGACGTTAGCGGAACACACCAGAGACCAAAATGGCGTCCTTGAGCCGGCTTTATCAGGTTCAAGTATACTCCGGGGAAAACTACCGGAGTGTGATGTCAGTGAACCCAGGCAATCACGGCGCACCTAGCGGCTCGCACAAGCCCATACATTGGCTAGCCGTCATTGACCGCCAGGAGACAGCAATAAATGACGTCACCAGACCGAACGATCACTATGCGAGTTAACGGTACTAAAATGCATGAGATGCTTCTAGAGAAATGTGGCGGTGAGGGAAATCGATGTTGAGATGCGATTGCACACAGGGTGTAGGCCCTACATGACGTCATCAGACCGATAAACCCACCATGCTAGCAATCGCTTCTACATGCGGGAGAAAGGTCTCTAAAGAGAATGAGAGAGTTTGGCGGAAAAGATCCCCATAAAGCGAGCCATAATTGCGGTTTCAAACGATAAATCCTTGAGGAACATATCAATATATCTTACCTGCACGGAGACGAGACGAAGTCCATCGGCATTCGAGCATGCCTGTTGTTGTTGTTGTTGTTTTTTTTTTAACTTCCCCGGACCGGCCTATAGCCATTTTCCGGGGGGGGGGGGGGAACTACTTCTGGCAATTTGCCAGGAAAAGAGTTACGTTAACCGGTTTATGTGACCCGGAGCTGGCTAGGGAGTAGGGTATCTATTTTACGTTAATGAAGTGTTCAAAGTAAATATAATCTATAACCTTACGTTAAGTATTTCGTTCAAGGCCAAAAATAAGTAAAACACGAGACACACGTACATACACATTTTATTACATACACTCGCGAACACACATACACTTGTACACAATGTCAGTGTTGATGGAGCCTGGGTGCCATCATTGCAGCAGCGGGAGACTGTTGCCAGCCTCCCTGGCTCCGGCGCCCCGGCGAGACCTGGTTGTGGGATGTATTTAGCTGGGAGAAAAGTCCTGAATAATAAAAAAAAAACAGCGTCTAACGCAAGGGGAAAAAACCTGCGCGGATAGCCAAAATTGCGCTAGGCCCTGTTATATTTGCCTAACTAGTCGTGTTTGGTAGAGAAAATCGAAGAGGAGGTTTGCCAGTTCGTGATAATTATCACCTAACAGTGTTTGGAGATTTAATGTGATGCTATTTTGTTGCGTGTAATTAATAATGTTCTGACGTTTGACGTTGTGGACTGGGCAAGTAATTTGTAAATGTTCAATTGTGTAGCGCGGATAACCTGGACAATGTTGGCAATTTGGTGGCGGAAGATTGGCTATAATATGATAATGCGTAATTTTTGTGTGACCGAGGCGAAGACGTGCTAATGCTATTTCTTTTTCTCTGCAATTCTGGTGACTAGATATAAAATGTTGGACTTTCGGCTTGATCGGATGAAGATGAAAATGCGGAGCAGCATCCCACTCGCGCTGGCGCAATATGCTAAGTTGAGAGTTTATATAATTTAAAACGTCACATACAGGACTTGGAATATGGTTTTCTGAAGGTAATTCTAGGCTCAATTTCGCTAATTTGTCGGCTTCCTCGTTTCCCGGGATACCAGCGTGTCCTGGGATCCAGAGGAATTTGATACTGCTGCTTAAATGCTTAATTATCTGTCTAATTTGAAATACTATCGGATTTCTACAGTCACTAATCGAGGAAATGGCTGAGAGCGAGGCAGCCGAGTCTGTGCAAATGACTACTTCTGTAAATTTTTCCTTTTTAACATATATTAATGCTAATAAAATTGATGATAGTTCCGCAGTATATACGCTATTTGTGTCTGGGAGTCTGAAGTTACTGTTAACCGTGTTTGAAAAATATGCACCGCCAGTTCGGCCGTCGCGCCGTGAACCGTCGGTGTATATGTATGTGTATGTGTTGTGTTGTGCTTTGTGTTCGTGGAAGAGAGTGTGTGTCTCTGCCGCCGTGACTGTGTTTTTGTTGTGTGTGAAGAGGCGGTGTGTGTCTGGTGTTGTGTCGAGCCAGTGAGGTGTGAGTGGTGGTGTTGGCATTGTGTTGATGTGTGGGATGTTGAATAGTGTGAGTGTTTGTCTGATTCTGTGACTGATAAGTGGGTGTCGTTTTTGTAGTAGTGTTTGTCGTCTTGTGGGTGCGGGGTGGGTTAAGATGTGGAATGTTGGGCGTGTGGGGTGTGAACTTGCTCTGGCGTAGAATCTAAGTAGTGTGTATTTGCGTCGGCGGCAGAGTGTGGGTATGTTTGTGTCGATGTGTAAGTTTGTGGTGTTGGTGGTGCGACAGGCCCCTGTCACGATCCGCAAGGCAGTGTTCTGGACGGTTTGCAGTTTTTCATTTTTTTTTTGGAACATATATCATCAAATAAGAATGCGTTATAGTCCAGGATTGGTCGTACCAGGGAAGTATATAACTTGAGAAGAGTGGAGCGGTCTGCGCCCCACTCTCTTCCAGTTAACGACTTCATATGTATTCGTCGCGTACATCTCTGTACTAAATCATTGAAATGTGGGATGAACGAAAGACGGGTGTCGAGCGTTACTCCCAGATATTTGAATGATTTGACAAAAGGGATAATTTGATTGTTATATTTTAATGGAATGTAGGGTTCCACATATACAGCTTTTTTCGAGAAAATCAAGGATGCAGATTTACTTGGAGAAACTTCCAGACCCCATTGGTCGCACCATACCTTTATATCAATGAGGACTAGTTGTAGAATTTTGCTGGCTTGATCAACACTGGGGTGGGAGAGCCACACCACCAGGTCATCAGCGTACATTGAAAATTTAAGACCTTTGTCGATCTTGTTAATATTACTGAAAATGTCGTTAATCATGATTAAAAATAGAGTTGGGGAGAGAACCGATCCCTGTGGGACACCGTGGTCCTGATTTTATTTGGAGAATATGTGTTACTGCACCTTACATTAAAAGTTCTATTTTCTAAAAAGTGTATTATAAACTTGGCAAGTCTACCTCGAATTCCGGCCTTATGGACCTTTACTAGAAGTGCAGTCTTATTGACTCTGTCAAACGCAGCTCTCAAATCAAGGAAGAGGGCAACTGTGACCTCCTTCTCTCGAAAGCTGCGCTGGACAGAGTCGATAATACCAACTAAATTGTCCGCAGTGGATCGACCGGGTCGAAAACCACTTTGGTATGGGGAAAGTAAGTTGTTTGATTCAATGTATGTCCTGATACGTCCATTAACCATGCGTTCGAATAGTTTACATGCACAACTTGTTAGAGAAATAGGGCGATAGCTAGCGGGAGAAGATTTAGGTTTGCTAGGTTTAAGTATAGGAATTAGCGTACTACTATGCCAAGATTCAGGGAAAGTGCCATCATACCACATGGTATTGAAGGCTGCTAGTAAGTTAGTGAGACCAGTCTCCGTCAAGTTTTTAAAGAAGGAGTAGTCAATTTGATCTGGCCCTACGGAAGTTTTACCACATTTACTAATAGCGTATGTTAACTCTGAGTTGGTGAAAAGAGAGTTATAGATTTCTACGTTGTCAGAGTCAAAGTTAAGAGATTTAAATTTATAGTTAAGTTGGTTAGTAAAAGTTGGTGTACATTGTTGTGTTGATGATATGTTAGCGTAGTGTTGGGCAAATTGTGTTGCCACCTCTAGGGGGACCGTGTAAGATGTGTTGTTGATGTGTAAGTGTGGGATTTTGTATGCCGGTGGTCTTTTATTTGAAAATGATCTAATTAATGTCCACATTTTTGAAAGGGAGGTAAATCGATTAAAGATAGATGAGAATTTCTGCCAAGATTCTTTTTTTGCTTTGTTAATGATTGTTTTTGCCAGAGAGCGGGCCCTCCGTACTTCGTTTTCGTTATCAGCGGTAATACATGCTTGAAATTTTTTAAATGCTCTTTTCCGGAGGGCGACAGCTCTCTGGCATTCTGTGTTCCACCACGGGGCAGTACGCTGTCGCGGGTGGTGTTGTGTGTGTGTGTGTGTGTGTGTGTGTGTGTGTGTGTGTGTGGAATGTGCTGATGTGCTGATGCGAGAATAGTGTTTAAAAATGTGTTAATGTCGGTCTGGGAGTCTGCGGGGTGACTAGTGTCAATGTGTTTTTGAAAGGAGGACCAGTCTGCTTTGCGAAGGTTCCATCTAGGCAGGGAGTAAAAATTGGTTTGCCCTGAAAGGGCTTGCAATTCTAAGTGAATTGGAAAATGATCGCTAAAAAGAGGATCAGATTGCACATTAAATGTGAAAAGTGTCGCGATGCGTGGTGTGGTGAAGGCGAGGTCAATGGCGCTGTAAGTCACCTCGCCTCCTGAGTGGTGTACGTGTGTGTGTGATTGATCGTTAAAGGGAGTGTGCCTACTCACATCGCTTAGTTGGGGTTATTGCCACTGGTCTATAGAACACAATTTTCTGAATTGAACCAATACTTCATTTATCCAGATTCACCCTAGTTGCTGAGATATTCAAAGACTCCAGGAATTTGCTTGGGAGCAAAAAGTTATCGGATAGACTCCAGAGGGCTTCCGCTACTAGAAGCACTGCAACTATCGATTAAACTGCTAGCATATTGTTAGCGCCGGCCAATAGCAATTCAACAAAACAGCTCGTGCACGCTGATAGCAGCAGCCGAACAGAAACTGGACGGCCATCATGTTTTCCGATGATGGCCATTTCGATGATGGCCGATGGCCATTTTTTTTGGAGAAGATATCAATTTAGAGCTACGAACTTGCGCATAATAAAGTTCACAGTGGCAAGAACGTGCTGTGCAAAGCTCGTCTTTCTATCTTGCATGATGTGACCGTAATTGTATTGTCTGATGTGCGCCGTTTTACATAACATCACCATAGTGGCGATCGTTTTATAGATATCGAAACAAAAATAAACAAAAAACAATATAAGTGAAAATTCAGCTAAAGGGGCTCCAGATGTGAATTTCATCATATACAACAATCAAACCAACAGCTACTTACCGTATGAAAAATATTTTTGGCATTCCAAAACAGTAGGCACACTCCCTTTAAGGAAGACCAAATTATGCCGGTCCAGTAGGTCCAGCATAATTTGGCCGCGGCGAGAGTCCAGAAGGCAGCCCCAAGCCCGACTATGCGCGTTGAAATCGCCCATAATCAGACATGGGGTGTTAATATTTTTAATAAGCTGAGAAAAATAATTAATGTCTATGTCCTCATTTGGACGGAAATAAATAGAGATTAAAGTAATTTCTAGCTGAGCGATTTTAATATTGACGCCGACTGCGTCTAGGGTTGTTTTAAGATCAATTTGGTGATGCCAAAGATTGTTTGAAATGAGTAAGGCCGAGCCGCCTCGGCGCGGCTTTGTGTTTACGTTATGTGTATATAGACTGAAACCGGGGATTTTAAAGGTATAGTTAATAAAGTCGGCGTCAATAAAATGGGTTTCCTGAACGGCGGCTGCTAACGGATTGTTATTTAATATATAATGCTTGAATTGCCCCCAGTGGGACACCAGAGATCTAGTGTTCCACTGGAGGACAAATTCCGTGTGTGGGGAAGCCATAATTAAAGTTTACGGTCCAGAGCGCGCCTCACTGCGGCCCTGGTGTGGCGGTGTCTGTGGGGGGATGGGGATGGTTGAGGGATCCTTGTTTTGAGTGTCAGGATGGGAGTCCCCAGCTGCCCGGCTCCGGGCGGCGTGTCGGCGCTACTATTCGCCGACATGTCGTCATAGCTGTAGGACAGCTCAGAGCCGGCCCCGGGGCTGGCTGGCGAGGGGGAGCTGTTAGGAGGGTTGGAGGACTGGCTGCAAGTGCTGCCGGGGGACGATGGTGGCTCTGTGCGCAGAGCAGCCAGACCCGTCTCCGGGAATGACAGCGCACTCGCAGCACTCACATCGCAGCGCAGCGATGGCGGTGGCGCGTCAGAGTTAGTTAGCGCGTGCCTTGGTGGCGGTGGCACATCTGACGTAGTCGGCGCGCACGGCGGTGGCGGTGGCGCATCAGGTTGGTCACGTGGTTCGGTGCCGCGCTCCGACTGGGACTCTACGTCCTGAGCCGGGGTCCCGGGGGCGGTGGGTCGTCCCCGAGACTTTGGCAGCGCTTCGGGGCACATCGGTTGGGTGGGAGGCGGGGGAGATTTCCCCGTCGCGTCCCGAGAGGTGGTGGGGCTGGTTCTGCCCTCTGGGCCTGCGTTCGGACTTCCGGTCTGGCGACCGTGTCGGCGCTGACCTCGAGAGGGGGGAGGCGACCTCACAGCGAGGACCTCGGCGTAGGTGGCGGCTGTACAACTAGCCTGGGGCTGTGCCACAGCTCTGTCCTTGACAGGAGCCTCGGCCGCCCGCTTGCGCTCTTCCATGTTTGCCAGCTGGTCTTGCCAGGCTGGGCAATCACGGCACCAAGCAGCGTGTCTTCCCGCACAGTTGGAGCAGCGTGCTTCTGTTCCAGTGGGGCACTCAGATGTCGGATGCCTGTCGGCACAGTTGAGGCACTTGGGCTCTTGGGCGTGGCAGGTGTGCTCGGTGTGACCGAAGCGGCCACACCGGTAGCACTGCCGGGGGTTGGGCACCCAGGGTTTCAATTTTAGGACCTCATAACCCGCCACGATGGAGAGCGGGCAGATGAGGCCGCGAAACCTGAGTTTGAGGAGCGGGCTCAGTTTCCCATTTTGTTGGGGACGGAACCTCGTCACCTCAGTGACTCCTTGGGACTGGAGCTCGTACAGGAGCTCCTCCTCGCCCAGCATCGTCAGGATAGGGGCGTAGCAGAGCGCCTGAACGGTGTTCATGCGGTCTGCAGCCTTCGTCGCAATCGGTAGGTCCAAGAAGGTGGTTTGACCGAGCAGGGTCAGAGCCTGCGATCGGTCCTTGACCTTGACCAGTAGAGCGCCCGATCGGATGAACCGGGCGAACTCTACGTCTCCGATCAGGTGGGATAGGGCCCGCCTGATTCGGAAGGGGCTGAGCCCCCCGAACGAGTTTCCACTCGTGAGTTGCAGCAGCACGAAGCTGCTGCCCTCGGGGATGTCGGGTGGTTCGACAGGTGGCTCACGGTCGGGAGGGTGGGTGCGCGGGTCTCGGGGACGAGCCCCAGCGGTGGCCATGGTGGGAGAGGAGCAGGAGGGTGTGAGACGGTCGCGCAACTAAAAAACGCTGCGGCGCCGGCACGTTGTGGGTGAGTGGTGTGGTTGTGTGGTGTGGATGTGTGGGTTGCCTTAAGGGCTGAGTGCGACTGGAGCAGCTGAAGGCCGTGATGGGTGCATTGCTAGTGTTAAAAATCGGTGGTTAAAATTGGCGGACCGCGTGGAGCGCGGTCGGAAATGTGACGTTTTGGCGGGAAACTGAAGGTCAAGTGTTTTGGCGGGAGACTGAAGGTCAAGTGAGGAGGAGGAGGACGATTAAACCGTAGAAGTGTAAGAAAGATAAGATTTAGAGTAGGGTAGGAGAGAGTGGGTGAAAAAAGGTCTCAAACTGGCTTAGTTGGACCAACCTGCCACCCCTCCAGGTCGTTTGTGGACCGTTCGGGCCAAGCAGGCTGGGTGTACACAGTTAGGTATCCGCCAGTGGACTAGTTTAGGAAAGAGATAGATAAAAGCAGAATGAAAAACAGTGAGGCAAGGCGCAAATCAAGTGAGTGAGGGGGGGTTAGGGCTAGGGGGAGGCGGGGTGGAGGGATGGGCGTTGCAAAGTTCGCACTGCCGGGATCTGTGATCAGGGGGAAGGGAGGGCGGTGGGTTCAACTACTCCGCTCTTATAAGACCGGAGCAGTGGGGAGTGGATGGTTGGGAGGAAAGTTACGTTAAAAGAGTTAATTATCACGAATTCCAAAGGAAACTTTCGCGATGAGCATGTTTTTTTTTACCCGGACCGGCGTATAGCCATTTCCCGGGTTTGGGGAAATTACTTCTGGCAATTTGCCAGGCAAAGAGTTACGTTAGTCGGTTTATGGGAACCCGAGCAAGCAAGGGAATAGGGTAGCTATTTTACGTTAAGTGAATTGTTCACAGTAAATCTAAAGTCTATCTTACGTTAAGTATTTCGTTCAAAGTCAAAGTTAAAATAAAACACGAGACACATACATACACAATATATTTCATACACACACAGAGCAGGTGACAGGCCCAGGTTGGGCCTGGGAATAATACTTGTACAGTGTCAGAGTTGATGGAGCCGTGGGGGTGCCGTCATTGCAACAACGGGAGACTGTTGCCAGTCTCCCTGGCTCCGGCGCCTCGGCGAGACCTGGTTGTGGGGTGTGTTTAGCTGGGCGAAAAGTCCTGAATAATAAAAAAAAAACAACGTCTATAGCAAAGGGGAAAAACCTGCGCGGTGGGCCAAAAATGCGCAAGGCAAAAAACCCCTGTTATATTTGTTTAGCTAAACGTGTTTGGTATAGATAATCTAAGAGGGGACCTATCAATACAAGATAACTATCACCTAACAGTGTAAACAAGTTTGGCAGGGTGGATACTGCACCGCAGCGCAGTGGACACCGCACCGCAGCGCAGTGGAATGGGCACCCGCACCGCAGCGCAGCGGCCACCGCACCGCAGCGCGGCATCGGCATCTGTGATCAGGGGCGGGTGTTCATCAAACCGCCGCCAACGCAAAACCGCTCATCAGCCATCGGCGTCCCATCGCAGAAATCCCCCGCTAAATCAGCCACGCCACGAAGAGCCACGGCCAGAAACCCTCGCCGCGGGGCCGAGATCCAGCAGGGGGCCCCCGCAACAGGACACCGGCAGCCAACGCGCAACCCCACGTCGGCAGCAACATGATTTAACATACTGCACCGCAGCGCAGCGGACACCACACCGCAGCGCAGTGGAGTGAGCACCGCACCGCAGCGCAGCGGCCACCGCACCGCAGCGCAGCATCGGCATCTGTTATCAGGGGCGGGTGTTCAACTACTCGGCTTTGGCAAGAGCGGAGTAGAGGGGAGAGGAGGGTTGGGAGGAGCATTACGTTAAGAAATGAACAACGAATTCCAATGGAACCTTTTCGTTGCGCGACTGATTTGGCAGGGAATCATTCCGCCGCCAACGCAAAACCGCACATCTACCATCGGCGTCCCATCGCAGAAATCCCCCGCCAAATCAGCCACGCAACGAATTTCGCCGCGCGGCCGAGATCCAGCAGGGGGCCCCCGCAACAAGACACCGGCAGCCAACACGCAACCCCACGTCGGCAGCAACGTGATTTTAACATAATTTAACATGCTGCACCGCAGCGCAGCGGACACTGCACACCGCAGCGCAGCAGCCACCGCACCGCGGCGCAGCATCGGCGTGTGATCTGGTTTGGCAGGGAATCATGCCGCCGCCAACGGCAAAATCGCACATTAGCCATCGGCGTCCCATCGCAGAAATCCCCCGCCAAATCAGCCACGCAACGAAGAACCCTTCGCCGCGCGGCCGAGATCCAGCAGGGGGCCCCCGCAACAAGACACCGGCAGCCAACACGCAACTCCCGCGTCAGCAGTAACTTGATTTAACAGTTAGTCAGGAAGTTATTTCTGACTGGTTTGGGCAGGGAATCATGCCGCGCCGCCAACGCAAAACCGCACATCAACCATCGGCGTCCCATCGCAGAAATCCCCCTCCCAAATCAGCCACGCAACGAAGAACCCTTCGCCGCGCGGCCGAGATCCAGCAGGGGGCCCCCGCAACAAGACACCGGCAGCCAACACGCAACTCCCACGTGAGCAGCAGCACGATTTAACAGTTAGTCAGAAATAACTTAATGAAGTATTTTGTTGGAGGTGATTTATGTTTCTTGTTGAACCGTCTCAAATTGCGGCCGGTAGCAGTTACGTTCAGAGGGGCTGGGGTGGGAGGGGCTATCCTGTATTATAGGGCGAGAGCGAGCTGGGAAGCGGAGGGTCGGGGGGAGGGGAGGGATGGCGGGACGCGGGAGAGGGTGAGGGACCGACTGTCTTCAGAAGAGAGGAGGAGGGTGGGAGTTTGGGAGTTGGCGGGTGACGGCTCTGATTAGAGAGGCGTCAGAGTCCTCAGCGTCAGCGTCAGCGTCAGCGTCAGAGGACTCGACCGGGGACTCCGCCAGAGATTCGGCGGGGGGTGGGAGTGGGTGCCGCTGGGGCACTGCCAGAGTCCAGAAGGGACTCGGCTGAGATGGGGTGGGGCTCGACCTGCTCTGCCGTCGGTGGGGGTGTGCACTGCCGCCGCTGTGACGAGGCAGGCGGTGGCACCGGTGGGGTTGGACCCACTTGAGGTCCGACGGGGGGGGGGGGGCGCGGGTGGGGTTCGGTGGGATGGGGGCAGCGGGGGGCCAGACGCTGGGGGCCAGCGCTGGGATGGGAGGTGGGGTGGGGGGGGGGGGGGGGGGGGCCGCGCCTTGCGGCGGCCCGGGTCTGCTCGGCGGCTATCGCTCGGGCAGGGGCAGTCACGGGACCATGCGGGGTGGGCGGCCCCGCACGACACGCAGCGAGTGGCTGCGGTGTCGCCACCGACACATTGGGCTGTGTCGTGCGTCTCGGCGCACTTCCCGCAGATGGACTGGCGGGCGTGGCACTGACGCTGGTGGTGGCCAAACCGCCAGCAGGCTCTGCACTGCGGTGGCCCTTGGGACCACCTCCTTGACTGTGACTACTATGTAGCCACAGTAGATGCGTTCCGGGAGCTGTAAGCCCGCGGAAACGCAGCCGGACCATGGAGTTGGGGGCCTGGTCGCTTAGACCGCATCCGGACCACTTCTGTCACCCCCTGAGTCACTAGCTCCTGGAGGAGCACGGTCTCAGTCAGATTGCTGACTTCGGGCACAGGATGAATCCCTGGCAGGAATTCATGTGGTCGGGGGCCGTCACCTCACAAGCCTTGTCCATGAAAGACGGGGATGGCTAGGAGGGTGGCAGTCTGCTGGCCAGACAGGGTCTGAACCAGCAGAGCGCCGGAACGGATGGAGCGCGCGCTGGCCACCTCTCCGCAGAGGGCGACCAGTTCGGCGGCGCACCGCGAACGGGTTGGAGTGCCTCATGGTCACTCCGTCCCTTCCTCTGAATGAGGAGGAGAGCAGGCCCGTCGGGTGGCGAGGTGTTGGGGGAGCCAAGCACCGGGTCGGTCCAGGCGAGGCTCCTGAGGGG
>JAXIVJ010011256.1:0-35000 GCA_036785665.1 Chirona hameri
GTACCATAGTTACCGAGTGACGTCACCAAACTACGGTACACGACTGTACCTCACCGAACTAACGTACACGCTTGTACCACAGTCACCTAACCATGGTATACGGCTATACCACAGTCAACGCCTGAGGTCACCGAACCATCGTGCACGACTGTACGGGAAATCGATTGTTGACCAAGGCTACGCCCGTATGCCGCCTCCGTGACCGGTCTGTCCTGTTGTGTGTGCCTTCTGTGCCCTCCCTGACGTCTGGCAGGTCACACCCGACACAGGACAGGAATGTGACCTGTCAACATGGGCTGTCAGGCTCGGCAGCGCGAAAAATTACCTCCAGATATGCAATAGGGACGCGACACTTTTGATAGATAGTTTGGGAGAAGCATTTAAGATAGGATGCGATGCAATCTCAGTATCATGCCATTACTTTTCCACTCAATTATTGAATGTATAGGCAGATGTCCACGGCGTTCACTATGCTTCGGATGTACAAAAACATAATTTAAGTATCCCACAGAATCAAGAAACGCTGAAATAGTCGTTAATAATAATTTTATGGAATAAATAATGCATTTTGGAATTAATTGCATTGCTCACAATGTATCAAATATCACTTCACGATCACCTGCAAGAATCAACACTTTAATCTGGCTTTGCTTGCCGATGACTCTAAGGCAATCATACCTATAATGATTGTCTTAGACATTTGATAGCAACCCTGTGATGCGGCTGCTAACAGGAAGCAAAATAAAATATATCGTGAGTTCATCCTTCATGCATTGACAAGAAGTTTGCCAAAGCACATAGTCACTCAAAAAGAATACTGCAGACCAAAAGAAGGATATCGTGTTACTCCCTTGATGTTTTATAACGCAAATTGCCAGGTTTCATTATTAAGATGTGGTGTCTAAATCCGATTATTGTCTGATGGTTATCTGGTTTCCAGTCCTGACTTTAGTGGCGAATCCGTGATAGATAAAGTTGGCTTTGTGCCAGATTAAAACTTCGCTAACATTTCCTGGTAGGGTGGGTTGGTGGGCGAGCTATTTTATCGAGCGCATCATTTCACCTCATTCCTATTTGACACTTTCAATATCAGGATTTGTGTCGATAGCAGAAGATAACATAAAATGTGGAAATACAAAGCAGTAGCTTCTACATTTCAGTGTGGGTCGCTTTGAGCACCTCCTAGCTGGCAGCTAGGAATACGACTGAGAGGGTATATGAACATTTCCCGACTGTAGCCCAGTTTCTGCTGATGGTATGTGGGTGGCTGCAATCCCGCTGCTGGGGGCATCACTCGCATGGCGCCCCATTAACGCAATCCTTCCATCAACTCAACACCGAGCTCATCGTCAACGAGTGAACATTAGCTGAGATATCTTGGGTGGGATTTTGTGTGGTAGAAATGGAATGAAAGGCTGCCATCTTTATCGTTGTGAATTCGTGTTCCTTACCCCTCTGATTATTTTACACCGAAGAGATAGTCGCTCGCTATAGCGATCAAATTAACCAAATACAGCATTATTCGTTCACGTTAGTTTCCGTCGAAATTTGGCGACGATGCAATTTGGTGAGTTTGGTAACTACCTGCATGATCTAGCGGCGGCAAATTAATCTCATGAAGCCAATTTCCTGATCGTATTACCGACATGGACCCCGGCCACCCGATGACACCGACACCGCCCATCACTCCAGCCTGGGCCGCTCTAACCGTGACAGAGAAATGCGGACCGCTGTGAATTTACGCCGCCCAGCGTCTGTGGCGTTTAGGCAGACCTGAACCCCGACACGGCGCTGCGTGGAGTTCTGACGGTGCGTGGTAAAGGGTGGAGTTCTGGCAGTACGTGGTAAAGGGTGGAGTTCTGACGGTACGTGGTAAAGGGTGGTGTTCTGACGTACATGGTAAAGGGTGGAGTTATGACGGTATGTGGTAAAGGGTGGAGTTCTGACGGTACGTGGTAAAGGGTGGAGTTCTGACGGTACGTGGTAAAGGGTGGAGTTCTGGCAGTACGTGGTAAAGGGTGGAGTTCTGACTGTACGTGGTAAAGGGTGGAGTTCTGACGGTACGTGGTAAAGGGTGGAGTTCTGACGGTACGTGATAAAGGGTGGAGTTCTGACGGTACGTGGTAAAGGGTGGAGTTCTGACGGTACGTGGTAAAGGGTGGAGTTCTGACGGTACGTGGTAAAGGGTGGAGTTCTGACGGTGCGTAGTAAAGGGTGGAGTTCTGACGGTGTGTGGTAAAGTGTGGAGTTCTGACGGTACGTGGTAAAGGGTGAAGTTCTGGGGGTACGTGGTAAAGCGTGGAGTTCTGATGGTACGTGGCAAAGGGTGGAGTTCTGACGGTATGTGGTAAAGGGTGGAGTTCTGACGGTGTGTGGTAAAGGGTGGACTTCTGAGGGTACGTGGTAAAGGGTGGAGTTCTGACGTTACGTGATAATGGGTGGAGTTCTGACGGTACGTGGTAAAGGGTGGAGTTCTTACGGTACGTGGTAAAGGGTGAAGTTCTGAGGGTACGTGGTAAAGGGTGGAGTTCTGATGGTACGTGGTAAAGGGTGGAGTTCTGACGGTACATGGTAAAGGGTGGAGTTCTGACGGTACGTGGTAAAGGATGGAGCTCTGACGATACGTGGTAAAGGGTGGAGTTCTGAAGGTACGTGGTAAAGGGTTATGACGGTACGTGGTAAAGGGTGGAGTCCTGACGGTGCGTTGTAAATGGTGGAGTTCTGACGGTACGTGGTAAAGGGTGGAGTTCTGACGGTACGTGGTAAAGGGTGGAGTTCTGACGGTACGTGGTAAAGGGTGGACTTCTGAGGGTACTTGGTAAAGAGTGGAGTTCTGACGGTACGTGGTAAAGGGTGGAGTTTTGACGGTACGGGGTAAAGGGTGGAGTTCTGACGGTACGTGGTAAAGGGTGAAGTTATGACGGTACGTGGTAAATAATGGAGTCCTGACGGTACGTGGTGAAGGGTGGAATTCTGACGGTACGTGGTAAAGGGTGGAGTTCTGACGGTACGGGGTAAAGGGTGGAGTTCTGACGGTACGTGGTAAAGGGTGGAGTTCTGACGGTACGTGGTAAAGGGTGGAATTCTGACGGTACGTGGTAAAGGGTGGAGTTCTGACGGTATGTGGTAAAGGGTGGAGTTATGACGGTGCGTGGTAAAGGGTGTTGAGAAGGTGATGCGTGGTCAGGAAATGATATTTCAGTTTGGGTGATAAACTCGATAAATAGTGTATTGGTGTTGGTGTATCTACACCGATAATGGTCGGTTTTCCATCTCTGCCTTATGCGATGATTCTGGTTCGTAGGGTACTGAATTATTGACCTAAAGTTCTAAAAAGTTATGTGTTTTCCCTGTTACTAAAAGGCCACGTGGCATTGCTTTCACTTTGACGTGAACACTTGCGGTTGAGAAGTAATGAGAACTAGACGTCATACAAAGTCCCGGTATTCTTCTGAGCTAAAACGTTTGTTTTTGTGTTCGCACACAAAGTTCGGAGAAAGACAATGCGAGGACGAAGTGAACGACAATTTTGGTTTGCTCAGTAGGTACTTACCTGTTCGGTAACCTACTCGATGCCACATTCTGGGACTTAGACTGTACCGCTTAGCATTACTGCGTTGCGGAAAATCTGCTTTAGGGGAAAGTCTAAGAAGATGATGATTAGGATATTAGGGTGCCGCAACTTCTAGGTTATACGGACAGGGAAGAACACGCACTAAGTTTCCTGAAGAAGTTAAAACATTTATATTTCACCTGTCATGATTAGAGTGACGAAAGTGTTCCAGGACGCTGATGTGTCGGAAAGCTTCCTGGTATTTAAAACACAAACTGGTGTTGAAGAAAGTTTTCGTCAGCGTGTTGTTCTTTTCTTTGTTATGTTGTTAATTTGGGTACCGAAAGCGTTTTTCATATTGTTGAAGTGCCGAAAGCGGGTCGGGTAAGATTAAACACATACTTGTTCGTACTCTTGCCACCTAGGGGAATGCGTGCTCATAGCCAATAGGGACTCTACACAGGAAATATGCATATTCAGAAATAATGCACACTAATCGAAGCTAAAAAAAATAGCTCACCACAATTTGCAAAATATTATTTTTCTTGTTCTCTATGGAAAGTTAAAATTGTGTCACCTTCTACCCTTCTACGCTACAAAACATCCCATAAATTAAGTTGATGTGTCCCAGAGCGACGAACGAACCCACTGCGCCTACACTTTGGGTGCCTTATGAACACAAGAGTGACTTGCTTATGATTCCACATGGCCTTTCACCGACGTTGCTAAGCAGGTGTAACAGCTTCTTCGTACTCTTGCCACCTGCGTCCTCTCACCCGCCCTTTCCATATCTCGCTCCAGCGACATGAACGATGCCGCAGACCGTCCAGGCTCTGATACTGTGCCGCAGTACGTCCCTGCGCTGCGGCACACCATCCCATTAACCAGTGTGTCGCTAGACCGTGACGAAACAGTCCACTGTACTTTGTCACAGAACTTAGTTAGACAGTGCCGCAATGTTTCACCAACTCGAAGTAACTCATTGTCGAAGTAATATGTCGAATGTCGAAGCAAAGCAACTCGTTTCAGGCTTTATTGTCTCAAATGTCAAACTAATGTAATCGACATAATTGTCTTCAATGTCAAACTATGTCAAAAGGATGTTGTTGCTGTCACAGAAATACGACTATGAATGCGTAACTTTGCATCTATACCTCGAAGACACTCCACCAAGGCTACCTCGCAGCTTAAAATATGTTTGCTTTCTTCCCATGACAAAAGTGAAGGCCTGTCTGTTAAATGTAAATACTTTTGTATTTTTTCGTTCTACTTTTCTTCTGCGTTTTTCACCGTGTCTGTGTCTAATCTGTGTGTCCTCAGGCTGACGGCATGCGGCTGGCGCTGGCGCTGGTGCTGGTGGCGCTGCTGGTGCTGCCTCGTCATCACGTGACCTGCTCGGAACCCCGTGACCTGAGGTCAGCAGGCAGCGGCGAAAGGCTTTCCGGAGAAATCGACAACTACCTCAGCGAACTCAAAGACTTCTACACCAAAGTTGGACGACCCAGGTATGTTTGGCGGGATCTGTGTGGCAGATTCGGCGGGATGGCGGGATCAGTGTCGCAGATTCGGCGGGATGGCGGGATCTGTGTGGCAGATTCGGTGGTGTTCTTGCAGACAGATGATGAGTAGCTTTCTGTGATGAGTTAAGCCCGATCCTCACCGCACACGTCAAACAAACCCGTCGCATCCCGTCTTACGTCCCGTCGCATCCCGTCTACTCTCTCGGCCCGTCCAGGCACGTAAATTCCGCCCACGGCGGCACCTGAGAAGAGGTTCCTGACGGGCGCGGACCGGCTCGGTTAAAGGGACGTTGCTACCGCGCAGGCCAATAGGGAGTTTTTGGTGTGTATCGGTCGATTAAGCGTGTCCGATTTCACCTGCAAAATTTGGTTCCCGAAACTCCCCCCATTAGATCAAAAAATACATTTGCACCACTCATGCTTGCCAAGCATTGGTAAAATTGGAGTCGCCACATCACTATTTAGAATCACTTCTTTGCGGACTGTTATTTTCTTTTGAATGTTGCAAACTCAACATCACCATTCCGTCAGTGCACTTTAAAATTAAAAAGCGCATGCAGTTAATTATATTTTCTACAACCCTAGCCTCTTTCATAATAAAACAGCAAGAAATGCTATGGCTCGACTTTGGGACCGTAGGAGTTATGCGACCTATACCTTTGTAGTGTTCCGAGCTCCTCCTTCTCCTTGGCTCCTCAAACACACGATAGCTCGGCTGATAACAGACTGACTGTATTTGTTCAGCGGGCTCCAGCGGGACCCTCGCCGGGCCCGCCTCGGGCACAGGTCAGATGAAGGTCATCGCCGCCAGGCGGCCAATCACGAACGCACTGTGCACTGCGCTGCGCGACAGTGCCCACACATAACTAAACACTACACTCCTTCTTCCCTTATAAGATAACCAAATTAAACAAAGCTAACCGCCAACGAGACCTCAGATACCTGCCTGGTAGAAGTCGGGCGGCTTCCTGGCTCTGGAGGAGCGCCTCAGCGGCTCGGACGGTCGACGACCTGGGGTAGGTGGCGCCACCGGCTCGGAAAACGAGGCGCCCCCTGACGGAACACCGGGTGGCGTCGGAGCCTGGGCCGAGGATGACGAGAGCACAGGTGGCAGCGGCGGCGGCGGTGGAACGCTTGGAGATGTCGGCGCCCGCTGCGACCACTCTGACGGTGGGTGAGGCGCGCCGGCACCCTCAGCGCCAAACCGGTCTCCGGTGGCTGAGAGCGGCAGAGGCTCGGGCCGCCGCTCGGGGGTGGCCGGGCGCGATGTCGGCCACTGATGCGCGGGCGGCAGCTGCTGAGCGTCTGTCCTCTCCCGAAGCTGGTCTCCGTGCCGACGCCAGGTCCTGCCGTCACAGAGACGGACAACGTAAGACACAGGTCCGTCAACAGCGATCACGAAACCCGGTAACCATTGGGGCCCCCGGCTGTAATTCCTAGCGAAAATCAAATCACCAACCCCAAACGGCCTGGCCGTTGCAGTCCGGTCAAAATTCTGTCTCTGACGGTTCTGTCTGGATAGAACAACGCTGTTGAGATCTGGATACAGTAAATCCAATCTTGTCTTCAGCTTCCGACCCGAGATGAGTTCAGCTGGGGTTACAGACGTGACTGAATGGGGAGTTGTGCGGTAACGAAACAGCCACTGACAGAGACGGAACTCCCACGATTTGCCTCCTTTTTCCTCCCTTTGAAGAGCTAGTTTTACTTCTTTGACGGCTCGTTCTGCCAGTCCATTCCCTCTGCTATGGCGCGGTTCTATAGTTCGGTGTACAATACCATTTTCTTTCAAAAACGCCTGAAACTCAGCGCCCGTAAACGTAGATTGGTTGTCAGAGCAACACATGTCGGGCAGGCCATGCCTTGCGAACATTGCACGAAGTTTTGATATGGTAGGCTGCGCGGCAGTGCTATGCATTACTTCTGCTTCAATCCATTTTGACATGCTGTCGACCACCACTAGAACGTATTTTCCTTTTACGGGCTCGGCAAAATCCAGATGAATCCGAGACCATGGCTTGCCGGTCCACGGCCACGGGTGTAACTCACAGTGTGGCGGCGCTCCCCGACTCTCCTGGCACGGTGCGCAGCTCCTGACGACGGTGGCGATGTCGCCGTCGATGTCCGGCCACCACGCTATGCTGCGCGCAAGAGCTTTGGTTTTCACGATGCCGGGATGCCCCACATGCAGCTCCCGAAGCACCTCGTTCCTGGCAACAGTGGGGATCACTACACGATGACCCCACAGCAACACCCCAGCGGTCTGAGACAATTCGTTTTGCCTCACCGCGTACGGCTTCAGCCAGTCAGGAGGGACGGCAGGCCAGCCGCCATGCTGCACCAGACGCAGAACCTGGGACAGGATCGGGTCTCTGCTGGTCTGCGCCGCCACAGCTTCAGCGTTGAGAGAACACTGGTCAGTCAGCAAGACCAGCTCCTCCTGGCGGGGGACAGATTCGTCAGGGCACGGTAAACGGCTGAGACAGTCGGCGTTGGCGATTTCATTCGTGCTCTTGAAGCGAATACGATAGTTGTAGTTTGACAGTTTTAGAGCCCAGCGACGAATCCTTCCGGAAGCCATCTCAGGCAGCGACTCGTGCTCTCCAAACAACTTAATGAGAGGCTTATGATCGGTAACGAGCAAAAATGGTTTTGCGAGGCCACACAAATACTGATGATGGCGCGTCACCCCTAATATAATGGCAAGGCCCTCCCGCTCGATCTGGCTATATTTTACTTCCGATGGCGACAGTCTTCTGGACGCAAACGAAATTGGTTTTTCCACTCCATTGTCATCAATGTGAGCGAGAACCGCAGATATCCCCTTACTTGAAGCATCGCACGTAAGAACCAACTGTTTGTTGGGGTCGTAATGTACCAGTAAAGCGGAGTTTGATAGTCTGCTCTTGATCAACTTGAAACAGCGGTCTTGTTCTGGCCCCCACACCCACGCAGCGTCTTTCCGCAGCAGATCGTACAATGGTGACATAACGTCGGCCCTATGGGGGATGAATCTGGAATAATATGTCACTAGTCCAACAAAAGCCTTCAGCTCAGTCTGGTTGGTCGGCGCCGGAGCGCTCACGACCGCCTTCACCTTCTCAGGGAGTGGCTGAACTCCCTGGCTGCCGATCCGATGTCCGAGGTACTGGACGCTGCTGGTGAAGAGCTCGCACTTGTTCTCTCGGACCCGGAGTCCAGCTGCGTCGAGACGACGGAACACCTCCTCCAAAACGCTCCAGTGCTCCTCTTCGGTGTCGCTGCCGATCAGAGCATCGTCTATATATACAACCAGGTTGGGGACACCACTCAGTATACGTTCGATTTCTCTTTGGAAGATCCCCACGGCACATGAAATTCCGTACGGAAGGCGAGAATACTGCAGTAGTCCACGCGATGTATTGATTGTGAGCACCTCACGGCTATCCTCATCAATTTCAATCTGCTGATACGCAGAGGCGAGATCGTTTTTCGACCACACTCGCTTGGCACCAACTTTTGCCAGCATCTCCTCCATTTTGGGCAGTGGATATCTATCCAACTGAACCGCACGATTGGCGGTTAATTTGAAGTTAGCACAGACTCGTATCTTCCCATCAGCGCGCACCACAGGAACTATAGGTGCCGCCCACTTTGAATCTCGCACAGGTACGAGTACTCCACTTCTAATGTCAGCGTCTAGTTGAGCCTCAACTTTGCTTTTGTAAGCAAATGGCAAGGATCGCGCTTTGCAAAACTTGGGCGTGACACTGCTGTCGATATCAAACTTTACTTTAACGTTTTTCAGCTTGCCAAGCTTTGCACTGAACACCCTAGGGTACTTGCGCTTCAGGCGTTCCAGTGGCGTGGCTCGCAGGGCGTGGACCTCAGACCAGGAGATCTTCATCCGTTCCAGCCAGTTGCGTCCCAGAAGACACGGTGACGAGCCCTTCACGACGATCACCGGCATTCGGCTGTGAGAGACACCATGATAGATGACGTCAGTGACAAATTCTCCCAACACGGGGATCAACTCTCCAGTGTACGATCGTAGTTTCACCGAACAGACAGCTAGCTTGGGGCGATTACGCATCCGCTTGTACGTCACTTCATCTATAATGGTAACTCTCGCCCCTGTATCAAGTTCCAAGTTGACGTCAAGCCCACACATGTTAATTGGGCACCAAATAGGGGGCGGACTGACCTGGCCATGATTCACGATGTAGACCGGCTGCCTATCATCAGATATATTCTCGAACAGAATATTCTCCCCTTCTCCGTTCCCGTGACTAGATGCCTCCAGGTCCTGAAGATGAACCCGCGAACCGGGAGTTTGCTGGGGGCATTTACGAGCTAAATGTCCAACCCTCTGACAGGCCCTGCAGCGATAGGTCTTAAAGCGGCACTCTCCCAGGTGAACGTTGCCACACCGCCAGCACTCCCCTGCGGCATTGCCTGACCCGCCGTTTGTCGAAGCCGGTCTTGTTGGAGGGACGACACCCCTTCCTCCCGTAGATCGGTGCTCAGCCCTGTTCGGGGCGCCTCTGCTCCAAGCCGTACGATGAACGGCGCCGTCCGCTCCCGCCGGCGCTCCGCCGCCGAAACAGCTGGCTTCCCGCAGCACGGTCTCGGTAGCACGGGCATGCTGAATGGCAGATGACAGGGTCAGATCGGACTTGCTTAACAAATCTTGCTGGCACTTCTCATTATTCATCCCACACACTAACTGATCCCGAAGCGCCGTTTCAAGATAAGCGCCGAAATTACCATCCTTAGCTTTGTTTCTGAGCTGAGCGACATATTCGGCTACGCTTTGGCCGGGCTGCTGCAGACACTTAAAGAATTTGTAGCGTTCAGCGATCTCCACATGCTGCGGTTTGAAGTGATCTTTCAGCTGTTCGATCAACACGTCTAACATTGCGGCTTGGACCGCCACAGGATGCATCAAATCACGTAGCTTGTCATACGTCTCATGACCAACGATAGAAAGAAAAACAGCCTTCTTCTGCTCAGCCTCGGTGACTCCATTGGCCACACAATAAAAACCAAACATGTCCAAGTAGCTTTCGATTGACTCCCTTTCCGCACAAAAACTTCCCAAATCACCGTGCACCATCTTGCCGTTCCACAAGAGTCCGATAACCCGTCGCCACTGTAGTGTTCCGAGCTCCTCCTTCTCCTTGGCTCCTCAAACACACGATAGCTCGGCTGATAACAGACTGACTGTATTTGTTCAGCGGGCTCCAGCGGGACCCTCGCCGGGCCCGCCTCGGGCACAGGTCAGATGAAGGTCATCGCCGCCAGGCGGCCAATCACGAACGCACTGTGCACTGCGCTGCGCGACAGTGCCCACACATAACTAAACACTACAACCTTATAGCACAGATAGACTGTTCAAGGTCAAGTCTCGGCGAATTCGTACGCTTCAGCTTTGGGCGGGCGCCAATAGCACAGCCAAACTGGATGAGAGCGGCCATCATGAATCTAGTACTGAGCACAGCTGGGACCAACGTTTTGAAGTCAGAAATAAATACAAAATGCTTTGCCGATACACTGCTTTAGGTGCTGCAGGAGCAAGTTTGAGCTTGGGCATACATGATTGTTGATCCCCATCATTCATTTAAGTTGCTTTTTAGAAATCCTCCGGAGGTGGCAATATCCCTTTAAGACCGGGGGACGTTGGGGTGGCCAATTATCGCCCGTTTGATGTCCGTAAACACGTTTGAAGAACTCGGATCTAATCCGAGTTTTGAGGGCGAATGTCCCCGCGCATTGCATCCGACGTGCCTCGTGTAGACAATTTTGGTGCGGCCGCGATATTCCCTCCCTCTCTACTCGTCACGTTCAAAGGTTATTTTGGAATGAAAACATAATTTAGAACGACGAAACTTGCACATAATACATTTCACGATGGCGAGAACGTCATGTGCAAAAATTTGGAACAGTTATACTCTATATATTACACCTATACTACATAAAATCGCCACGATTGTGTCGTGTTTCGCATCGTCGTCACCAGATGACTAGAGCCAAGCCGCCTCGCCGCCCCGCGCGCGCCGGCCGGCCCGGGCGCGTATTTCGGTTTCCCACATTCGAATTGCCAATATTGCTAGCGTAAAACCGGACATAAGTGTTAGCGTAAAACCGGACATCAGTCAGTCAAAAATATAGCTATTGCTTTGAGATTCGTTTGGGCATCGTCTATGTTCTTCAGACGATGTTCAGGAACATCGTCTTGGTTCTCCAATATATCTTCCGGCTTTCGAATATGTTTGCAAATTTTGATTGTGTGGAAATGAAGAAAAAAAAGTTATTTCATCACAAAATCAAACTTTTCAAATATATTCAAAAACTGGCAAGATATATTTGGGAAAACCAAGTATGGACGATGCCTAAACCGAATTTCAAAGCAATATCTATATTTTTGACTGACTTATGCCCTATGTTTTACGCTAGCCGGTGGCAATTAGAATGCGAGAAACCGAAATGCGCGGCCCGGGCCGGCCGGCGTAGCAACGTCAGCACGTGACGTCACGACCGGCAGCCGCACGACACGCGCCGAGCGGAGAAAAACGGAGAAAATATATCTCCGACTTTCGGGACGTCTGCGCAGGCCCGTACGTTACGTGCCGGTCGGAAAGCAACGTGTGCGGTGAGGATCGGACTTTAGTGATGTTACTCTGAAGACAGATATGTTGTCGTGGTCGGGTGGTAGACATTAAGAAGATCAGATATCCCCTTCCTAAGAGAAATCAGTAAGTGCGCATTGCGTAATGATTGTTTCTTTAAGAGAAAGGAAAACGAAAGCGGGACCGCAAACGATACCGAAAAATGAGGCTGGGAAATGATTGAATTATCTCCATTCAACGCCGGCCTGTACAATCACGGGGTACAGTACAGTCAGAGGTCACATACGCGTCCTGTGCCACCCGAGCCGGCCTGTACAATGTATAGTCTCGGGGTAGGCCTTATACGCGTCCTGTGCCACCCGAGCCGGCCTGTTCAATGTATAGTCTCGGGGTAGGCCTCATACGCGTCCTGTGCCACCCGAGCCGGCCTGTTCAATGTATAGTCTCGGGGCAGGCCTCATACGCGTCCTGTGCCACCCGAGCCGGCCTGTACAATGTATAGTCTCGGGGTAGGCCTCATACGCGTCCTGTGCCACCCGAGCCGGCCTGTTCAATGTATAGTCTCGGGGCAGGCCTCATACGCGTCCTGTGCCACCCGAGCCGGCCTGTACAATGTATAGTCTCGGGGTAAGCCTCATACGCGTCCTGTGCCACCCGAGCCGGCCTGTACAATGTATAGTCTCGGGGTAGGCCTTATACGCGTCCTGTGCCACCCGAGCCGGCCTGTTCAATGTATAGTCTCGGGGTAGGCCTCATACGCGTCCTGTGCCACCCGAGCCGGCCTGTACAATGTATAGTCTCGGGGTAAGCCTCATACGCGTCCTGTGCCATCCGAGCCGGCCTGTACAATGTATAGTCTCGGGGTAGGCCTTATACGCGTCCTGTGCCACCCGAGCCGGCCTGTACAATGTATAGTCTCGTATAGTCAATGTACAATGCAATGTACAATGTATAGTCTCGGGGTAGGCCTCATACACGTCCTGTGCCACCCGAGCCAGCCCCCACCGTTAACAGTTGGCAGCACTCAGGCGTTTGGGCGCTCAAAACCTACTAGACTATAGGGTTCCCATGTTAAATGGACAATTTGCAGACGATGCTGGCTCGTACCCTATGAGACATATTTTACGTCTGACTGCTGGACAAGATAGCTACAAGCCTTGGCTATAACTTTTGCATTTACCATTGTTCGATATTCCAGGCTAAAAGGGGTCAAATGGGCTTGGGGGTTGACCAATGTCGAAACGCCCATTGCCGACCGTGGGTTCGAATCCCAGAGGCACCAAATATGTTTACATTGGAACCAATGCCAAGTTCCCCATGATTCATACATGATTCGTTAGGCCGGCTCTTTCTCATCTCACAGCGCCCTGATTGACCTCCAATTGGTGACCTGTGATGTCACAGAGACCAAACTAGGTCAAACAGGTCATGTAGCTCATTGTGGGGGGCGCCGCCACAGTTGCACAGTTGTATCGCTTTTTGGCGGCCGCAACCTATGAATTTAGCACATATTGCATGACCATTATTGATCTTCATGTTCTTCCATGACCCCATGAATATTTGTGATCACTGGTTGAAGGTTCAAGGCCTATTAAATTTGGCTCCTCTCCTCTCAGGAGTAATAGCAATTTAATTGTAAAATTAAATTTTAATATTTTAAAACATATTCAGTGAAATGTTATATATTTTTGTCATCTCGTACCTGTCAGTATGCTGTGTGCATGCATAGTGCATACAAATGTCAAGGTGACCAACTTCCATAACTTACCTATTCTAAAAGTTGGTGAATTAAGTTAAGTTAATGGTGGTTGGCAGGCCATCAGACAGTCCCCCCTAAATCGAGCATGTTAAACAATATTTCAAGTTAAACCAATCAGTATTTTTCCTTGCATTCTTGCTTCCAATGTCAGTAGCTAACTCCAAAGTCAGACCATAACTCACCTAGGGGCTAGGAAACCAATGTCGTCCGCCAGGAAAATCATGGTGATGAAAAGCAGAATAAATACAGAATTAAAATTACCTGTCTGAGCTATTGATTTATTATCTCCTACAAATCTGTATCATCATGATCATTATTTGCTTCTTATTATAAGAATATCAGAAAATTGTTGCCTGATGCTCATTATTCTGAGAGATAAAAAAATAAGAGACCAGGCATCTCTGGTTTCTAAAGGGATATGGTTTTGCCTAGATTATGTTAGAGAATGGGATGACAGTATCTTATACACTACAACCATACTAAACAGAAACTCAATGGCAAGACACTCTTAAACAGCACAACCACCCTAAATTACATTGAGGAAATAAGCAATCCAGGTGCATCATGTTTCACTGCCTATGATATTGTTATCCTGCATTCATTTAAAATTCCAACACAAGAAGTTAAATAAAACAATTCTCATATTCTTCATCACACAAATGGAAACACTGAGTAGGCATTTTCATGAATGTATTGATCACAACTCCAATCCAGAATATTGATGTTGAATACTTTGATTTATCAATCATGCATAAGGTTAACCCGCGCACTGCTTTGCGCCGAACACCAACTGCAGGGGGGTTGATTTCCGCCCCCCCCCCCCGAGATCTCGAAAACTACGCTACGTAGCGAGAAGTGGAAAACGGAATTTGATAGCTTGATACATGTTCTATCGAAAGTATTTCAGTATTGTTTTAGGTCAGGTCAAAATTGAGGTCACCAGAGGTCATCAAAAGTCAAATTTTCCAGTTTTTTCCTGTTTTAGGACATCGCTCCAGAAATTCCCATATATCTCAAAAACTATGCTAGTTAGAAACAAACGGAAAAAGAAAACGCCATCCAGTGCAATTTTAAATAGCTGAGGTGTCCTCAAATTTGATCTTAGGTCAACATTTGCGGCTCCAGAGGTCAAAGAAGAAAAACTTAAGTTTTTTTGCTAAACCGTTTTTCGCTATTAATTTTGTATGTAATAAAGATAACGGAAAACTGTTTACGTCATTGGGTTTATCTTGTCAAGGCGCTTTGAATGATATACATGGTGATCTTGTTAAGTTAACTTAAAAATTTGACCTCAGGTCAAGGTCAAGTGGTGACCCAAGTAGGGCATGTTGCATATGGAAAGACGTGTCTTGACGAGACAAACACATTGATGTCTGTTTTACCTCTCTATCTTCATTATGTCGGGAGTTATTGACAAAAAGTGATGGTGACCTCTCATGACCTTAAATGACCCAATAGGGGTCACTGAACAAAACTTACACTTGGATGATCAAGAATATCCTATAATAACATGATCCAGTAGTAATTGGACTAATATCATGCATATCCTTAGCATTTGTATATTTCCCCATTGACTTATTATGGGGAGGTTGCGAAATTGACCTGACCTTAGGTCACCGATATCAAAATTCCGAAATAAACGAATTGTAAGTACGTATGCCCTCATGACATCATGTAAGTTTCAAACTGATCGGTGAAAAACTCTGGCTTTGGCACAACTGCAAACATTTTTGGAGGTGGGGTCACTTGACCTTGTCTGGTGACCTGACCTGAGATGATCCTAGGTTATTTTTTCTTTCTTTCTCAAAGTGTGCGCAATTGATGTCCTGACAGGTGTGCGAAAACCCGGCGGCGCTGCGCGCAGCTATTTTTTCGCTATCTTTGAGAAACCTGAGGGGGGGCGGAAATCAATATTTGTGAGCACTGGTTGATGGTTCAAGGCTATTAACCCTCGCCCTTCGAGGGCGCCTGACGGTCCCCCCCCCCCCCCCCCCCTCCCCCCCCCCCCCCCTGAGGTTTTTCTTGAATAACTTTTTATACATGCAGTGCATCTTGCTGAAATTTTCGGCAGCTGAGTTTACAACAATTATACGTATGCTGAAAAAAATCGTTGAATTTAGTCGAGCAATTTGGGAAATAATGATGTTTTGTTGACGTCATGTTGGTAACAAAATTAGAAATATTAGAAAAATCGTAGAAAAGAGAGTTTTAAAGCAAATTGCAAACGCAATTCACCAAAGATACAAAATGGCATTCTCTTTAAAATGGCTATCTCGTATTTTCAAAATTTTGGGTTTTTGACCCCTAAATTTAAAAAAAAAACTGATGTTTTTGGAAAAAAATCCCACAAAATCAAGATTTTCCAAGATATTAGCAAAACCGGAATATATGTGAGAGAACTGAGTATGGAGAATACCCATGCCAAATTTAAAAGCAATATCTTCATTTTTGACTGAGTGATTGCTCTCCAAGTGTAAGAAACTGATGACGTCATTTTTTGATAACTTTTTTTGACTTTTTGACAAGATGCGAACAAATGATTACCTTTTTTGTATTTCTGAGCCAAAACTGGTCTAGGAACATGCCTTTTTATTTACATTTATCAATTTCTAATTTTGAGGTTTTCTGAAGGGCAAAATCGCTGTTCTGGACGTGGTAAAACTGAGGTCACTTGACCTGGAAGGTCACCCGTTGACCTGAAACCTAAAAATCGCATATTGGTAGATTTCTCTCATGACAGGCAGCAACATACTGGTTCTCACCGCATTGCTCTAAGTTGCTTGGTTTGGAAGTTAACAGGGGGGCTGTCAGCCCCCCCCCCCCGTAGGGCGAAGATGAAAAAAGCTCCCGTAGGGCGAGGGTTAAGGGCAAATTATTAAATTGCTATATACGATGGGATCCCTCAATATTTTAATTACGTATGTATTTGATTTATATTCAAATATCGCACATTAAATTGTATTTAATGTTCAATATTTACTTTTACAATATTTACATATGTAATATTAGACACACAATATTAATATACAATACTTAACTTATGAAAGCTGAATTATAAGTTGACATCCAAACCTACCTCATAACTGTTTTATCGTTAAGTTGACCACTGACCACAAACACACTGAAATTTCAACTAAATGAAAATCCAACATGCCGCTCCATTCCTCTCAGGAGTAATAACAATTGAATTGCATCATTAAATTTGAATATTTCAAAACATACTCAGTGAAATGTTATATATTTTTGTCATCTAGTACCTGTCAGTATGTGACCAACTTCCATAACTTACCTATTCTGAAAGTTGGTGAATTAAGTAAGTTAATGGTGGTTGGCAGGCCATCACCCCCCCCCCCCCCCCCCCCCCCCCCCCCCTCCCCATCCAGCATGTTAAACAATATTTTCAAGTTAAACCAATCAGTATTTTCCTGGGATTCTTGCTTCCAATGTCAATAGCTAATTCGAAAGTCAGACCATAACTCACCTAGGAAACCAATGTCATCCACCTGGAAAATCATGGTGAAAAGAAGAATAAATACAGAATGAAAATGACCTGTCTGACTGACCCTATTGATTTATTATCTCCCACAAATCTGTATCGTCATGATCATTATTTGCTTCTTATTATAAGAATATCAGAAAATTGCTGCCTCATGCTCATTATTCTGCCAAAAAAATCAGAGATGCAGACATCTCTGGTGTCTAAAGAGAACATGGCTTTGCCTAGATTATGTTAGAGCAGGGGATGACAGTATCTACACTACAACCATACTAAACAGAAACTCAACAGCAAGACACTCTTTAAACAGCTCAACCACCCTAAATTACATTGAGGAAATAAGCAATCTAGGTGCATCATTTGTTGCTGCCTATTGTTATCCTGCATTCAATTTCCAACACAAGAAGTTAAATAAAACAATTCCCATATACTTCATCACACAAACAAAAACACTGAGTAGGCATTTTCATGAATGTATTGATCAAAACTCCTACCCGGGATATTGATGTTGAATACCTTGATTTATCAATCATACATAAGGTTAACATCCAATCACTGGTCACGTCTAAACATCCGACTTTGCATGCTATTGGTGGTGTGGAGTGTGGACGATAAGTTGACATACGTTGACACACTAAAGCACCAACACACTGCTATAAAATCAGGTATTTCAATGTGACCACCTTACCATAATGACAACTCAGCACAATATTAACAGCATAAAGAACAATGAGTCACAAAAAAACAAACAGAAAAACCAGAAAGAACATAAAACCAGATTGTTACACAAATAATTTCATTGGATGACGATTACACACATTTTCCTTCGTAACAATGGAGACAAGCAACATTTAAAACTAAAACAACAATACAAGAGAACAACTGCACTACGGGAGATATATCCTATTAACATTGTTGCTTAACCCACGAGTTACTGGGGTATATTTCATAACGCGACTTACTGGGGGGGGGGCTATTTTTTGCCCCCTTCGGATCTCCGGAACTACTAGACTGATTTTACAAATTAAAACGGCATTCGATAGCCCTGGGAAATTTCTCGAGGAAAACATAATATTGTTGACCTCGGGGTCACCGATGATGACTTGATAAGGTCATGTCAAGTACAAAATGTTTGACCGTGTCAAAAGGTCTCGATGGATGGAATTGTTGCGCAAAATTTAGATATTAAACGCGTAAGCAGTCGGTAAATCGGTATGATTCGTGTATCTGACACTTCTAAGTACCATTCTAAGCTGTTTATGACCTTGGGTTAGTGCAAGGTCATCCGAGGTCACGAGGTCAAACTGCATATTACGGTCATTAGGCGTTGTAGCACATGTTTATGGGTTTGTTTTTTCGTCTAGAACGCGCAAAATGACCTTTGTTTATTTTGAACATTGTTTGAATGAACATTGTTTATTCTATATAAACAGAAGTAAAAGCAAAAACGGAAATGTATTTTTATGCATAGTAATGCTGTGAGAGGTGGTCGATTTTGGTCATTTAAAGGTCATAAGTCAGTCATTTGTGAAGATATAGACTTCAAATTTGGTAGACATTTTCACGGAACACGTTTCAATCACAAATAATCCGTTTTTTGGATAATTCTGATTTTTGTGTGAAAATGTTGTAAAAACAAAAACAAAAATTTCTTTGGATTTCTCAATATTTTGAAGATTTTTTTTTTAAAAATCCGAGATCATAGTTTGATAGCCCGGTCTATTGTCAGTAATTTTAGTGAAGACAATTTAATTTATCTCAAACATTGTACCTTTCAGAGCGTTTTCCGCAAACCATTATTTTGCAACAAAAACCGAAGAACATGACGTCACTCTCACGTCATTCCTGGTTGACCTATCACAACCTCATCTTTTTTCTTTGGCCAACATTTGTAGAATTGATGTGAGAGAAGGTACTGCAAGATTGGTGACGATACTAGTGTTGGTTTAGGAGTTATTGCAAAATAACGGGATGGGAGGGGGAAATAGCCCCCCCCCAGTAAGTCGCGGGTTAATGTTTCATAGTTCAAGTAGGTATGCGTGCAAGAGGGTCACCACAATCTGAAAACTACTAGGGACAAATCCAGGTGCACGTGTACTTTAACACATTCCTCAGCTGTTGAACTGTTGTTATGGAATGGGGAGCAAAGCCCCATAAGCTCAGTGTGCTCCATTTCATGTGCTGTTTCCTCCTGTCTTCATGTACACTGACTGTAGTAGCACTGACTGTCTTCTTCGCAGATTTTTCATTTGTATTTTTACTGGAGAAGATATGGAACTAACCATTCATCAATAATAAGAACAGTTTGACCAAGGCTAAAACCTTAAAACTACTGGTGGTTGGTTTGTTAGTCAAGTGAATAAGTCATCGCTACTCTATTTAGTACACACAAATATCACAGAATATTAAACAAAATCAAAAATGGACAGACACAAACATAACGTCCATGGATAGCTCCCCATGTATTTTGATATGTCAAAACAACTGCGCAATGAACGTAATTTGCGCGTCATAGTTGAGTTTTCGTGACCGCTTCCAAATGCTACTAAATATACTGAAATATATGCTAGGTCGACTAGGTTACAGTATATTGGCTGGAATTAAATTGACTAAATATAGATACAAGCTATGGAAATACAAGTTAATGATACAAAGCATTACTTTCAATTTATAATATACAAAATATTAATGATATAATATATATATCTTGTCTAATTCATTTGTGCGCTACATTCCTTACCGTTCCACCCGGTGTCTCGTTACCCTGATCCGAGCAGGCCTGTACAGTGTTCAGTCACGGGGTAGACCTCATACACGTCCTGTGCCACCCGAGCAGGCCTGTACAGTGTTCAGTCACGGGGTAGGCCTCATACACGTCCTGTGCCACCCGAGCAGGCCTGTACAGTGTTCAGTCACGGGGTAGACCTCATACACGTCCTGTGCCACCCGAGCAGGCCTGTACAGTGTTCAGTCACGGGGTAGGCCTCATACACGTCCTGTGCCACCCGAGCAGGCCTGTACAGTGTTCAGTCACGGGGTAGGCCTCATACACGTCCTGTGCCACCCGAGCAGGCCTGTACAGTGTTCAGTCACGGGGTAGACCTCATACACGTCCTGTGCCACCCGAGCAGGCCTGTACAGTGTTCAGTCACGGGGTAGGCCTCATACACGTCCTGTGCCACCCGAGCAGGCCTGTACAGTGTACAGTCACGGGGTAGGCCTCATACACGTCCTGTGCCACCCGAGCAGGCCTGTACAGTGTTCAGTCACGGGGTAGACCTCATACACGTCCTGTGCCACCCGAGCAGGCCTGTACAGTGTTCAGTCACGGGGTAGACCTCATACACGTCCTGTGCCACCCGAGCAGGCCTGTACAGTGTTCAGTCACGGGGTAGGCCTCATACACGTCCTGTGCCACCCGAGCAGGCCTGTACAGTGTGCAGTCACGGGGTAGACCTCATACACGTCCTGTGCCACCCGAGCAGGCCTGTACAGTGTGCAGTCACGGGGTAGGCCTCATACACGTCCTGTGCCACCCGAGCAGGCCTGTACAGTGTACAGTCACGGGGTAGACCTCATACACGTCCTGTGCCACCCGAGCAGGCCTGTACAGTGTTCAGTCACGGGGTAGACCTCATACACGTCCTGTGCCACCCGAGCAGGCCTGTACAGTGTTCAGTCACGGGGTAGGCCTCATACACGTCCTGTGCCACCCGAGCAGGCCTGTACAGTGTTCAGTCACGGGGTAGACCTCATACACGTCCTGTGCCACCCGAGCAGGCCTGTACAGTGTTCAGTCACGGGGTAGACCTCATACACGTCCTGTGCCACCCGAGCAGGCCTGTACAGTGTTCAGTCACGGGGTAGGCCTCATACACGTCCTGTGCCACCCGAGCAGGCCTGTACAGTGTTCAGTCACGGGGTAGACCTCATACACGTCCTGTGCCACCCGAGCAGGCCTGTACAGTGTTCAGTCACGGGGTAGACCTCATACACGTCCTGTGCCACCCGAGCAGGCCTGTACAGTGTACAGTCACGGGGTAGGCCTCATACACGTCCTGTGCCACCCGAGCAGGCCTGTACAGTGTTCAGTCACGGGGTAGGCCTCATACACGTCCTGTGCCACCCGAGCAGGCCTGTACAGTGTTCAGTCACGGGGTAGGCCTCATACACGTCCTGTGCCACCCGAGCAGGCCTGTACAGTGTTCAGTCACGGGGTAGGCCTCATACACGTCCTGTGCCACCCGAGCAGGCCTGTACAGTGTACAGTCACGGGGTAGACCTCATACACGTCCTGTGCCACCCGAGCAGGCCTGTACAGTGTTCAGTCACGGGGTAGACCTCATACACGTCCTGTGCCACCCGAGCAGGCCTGTACAGTGTTCAGTCACGGGGTAGGCCTCATACACGTCCTGTGCCACCCGAGCAGGCCTGTACAGTGTTCAGTCACGGGGTAGACCTCATACACGTCCTGTGCCACCCGAGCAGGCCTGTACAGTGTTCAGTCACGGGGTAGACCTCATACACGTCCTGTGCCACCCGAGCAGGCCTGTACAGTGTTCAGTCACGGGGTAGGCCTCATACACGTCCTGTGCCACCCGAGCAGGCCTGTACAGTGTTCAGTCACGGGGTAGACCTCATACACGTCCTGTGCCACCCGAGCAGGCCTGTACAGTGTTCAGTCACGGGGTAGACCTCATACACGTCCTGTGCCACCCGAGCAGGCCTGTACAGTGTACAGTCACGGGGTAGGCCTCATACACGTCCTGTGCCACCCGAGCAGGCCTGTACAGTGTTCAGTCACGGGGTAGGCCTCATACACGTCCTGTGCCACCCGAGCAGGCCTGTACAGTGTTCAGTCACGGGGTAGGCCTCATACACGTCCTGTGCCACCCGAGCAGGCCTGTACAGTGTACAGTCACGGGGTAGGCCTCATACGCGTCCTGTGCCACCCGAGCAGGCCTGTACAGTGTTCAGTCACGGGGTAGACCTCATACACGTCCTGTGCCACCCGAGCAGGCCTGTACAGTGTTCAGTCACGGGGTAGGCCTCATACACGTCCTGTGCCACCCGAGCAGGCCTGTACAGTGTTCAGTCACGGGGTAGGCCTCATACACGTCCTGTGCCACCCGAGCAGGCCTGTACAGTGTTCAGTCACGGGGTAGACCTCATACACGTCCTGTGCCACCCGAGCAGGCCTGTACAGTGTTCAGTCACGGGGTAGGCCTCATACACGTCCTGTGCCACCCGAGCAGGCCTGTACAGTGTTCAGTCACGGGGTAGGCCTCATACACGTCCTGTGCCACCCGAGCAGGCCTGTACAGTGTTCAGTCACGGGGTAGACCTCATACACGTCCTGTGCCACCCGAGCAGGCCTGTACAGTGTTCAGTCACGGGGTAGGCCTCATACACGTCCTGTGCCACCCGAGCAGGCCTGTACAGTGTTCAGTCACGGGGTAGACCTCATACACGTCCTGTGCCACCCGAGCAGGCCTGTACAGTGTTCAGTCACGGGGTAGGCCTCATACACGTCCTGTGCCACCCGAGCAGGCCTGTACAGTGTTCAGTCACGGGGTAGGCCTCATACACGTCCTGTGCCACCCGAGCCGGCCTGTTCAATGTTCAGTCACGGGGTAGGCCTCATACACGTCCTGTGCCACCCGAGCAGGCCTGTACAGTGTACAGTCACGGGGTAGGCCTCATACACGTCCTGTGCCACCCGAGCAGGCCTGTACAGTGTTCAGTCACGGGGTAGGCCTCATACACGTCCTGTGCCACCCGAGCAGGCCTGTACAGTGTACAGTCACGGGGTAGGCCTCATACACGTCCTGTGCCACCCGAGCAGGCCTGTACAGTGTTCAGTCACGGGGTAGGCCTCATACACGTCCTGTGCCACCCGAGCAGGCCTGTACAGTGTTCAGTCACGGGGTAGGCCTCATACACGTCCTGTGCCACCCGAGCAGGCCTGTACAGTGTTCAGTCACGGGGTAGGCCTCATACACGTCCTGTGCCACCCGAGCAGGCCTGTACAGTGTACAGTCACGGGGTAGGCCTCATACACGTCCTGTGCCACCCGAGCAGGCCTGTACAGTGTTCAGTCACGGGGTAGACCTCATACACGTCCTGTGCCACCCGAGCAGGCCTGTACAGTGTTCAGTCACGGGGTAGGCCTCATACACGTCCTGTGCCACCCGAGCAGGCCTGTACAGTGTTCAGTCACGGGGTAGGCCTCATACACGTCCTGTGCCACCCGAGCAGGCCTGTACAGTGTTCAGTCACGGGGTAGGCCTCATACACGTCCTGTGCCACCCGAGCAGGCCTGTACAGTGTTCAGTCACGGGGTAGACCTCATACACGTCCTGTGCCACCCGAGCAGGCCTGTACAGTGTTCAGTCACGGGGTAGGCCTCATACACGTCCTGTGCCACCCGAGCAGGCCTGTACAGTGTTCAGTCACGGGGTAGACCTCATACACGTCCTGTGCCACCCGAGCAGGCCTGTACAGTGTTCAGTCACGGGGTAGGCCTCATACACGTCCTGTGCCACCCGAGCAGGCCTGTACAGTGTTCAGTCACGGGGTAGGCCTCATACACGTCCTGTGCCACCCGAGCAGGCCTGTACAGTGTACAGTCACGGGGTAGACCTCATACACGTCCTGTGCCACCCGAGCAGGCCTGTACAGTGTTCAGTCACGGGGTAGGCCTCATACACGTCCTGTGCCACCCGAGCAGGCCTGTACAGTGTTCAGTCACGGGGTAGGCCTCATACACGTCCTGTGCCACCCGAGCAGGCATGTACAGTGTTCAGTCACGGGGTAGACCTCATACACGTCCTGTGCCACCCGAGCAGGCCTGTACAGTGTTCAGTCACGGGGTAGACCTCATACACGTCCTGTGCCACCCGAGCAGGCCTGTACAGTGTTCAGTCACGGGGTAGGCCTCATACACGTCCTGTGCCACCCGAGCAGGCCTGTACAGTGTTCAGTCACGGGGTAGGCCTCATACACGTCCTGTGCCACCCGAGCAGGCCTGTACAGTGTTCAGTCACGGGGTAGGCCTCATACACGTCCTGTGCCACCCGAGCAGGCCTGTACAGTGTTCAGTCACGGGGTAGGCCTCATACACGTCCTGTGCCACCCGAGCAGGCCTGTACAGTGTACAGTCACGGGGTAGACCTCATACACGTCCTGTGCCACCCGAGCAGGCCTGTACAGTGTACAGTCACGGGGTAGACCTCATACACGTCCTGCGCCACCCGAGCAGGCCTGTACAGTGTGCAGTCACGGGGTAGGCCTCATACACGTCCTGTGCCACCCGAGCAGGCCTGTACAGTGTTCAGTCACGGGGTAGGCCTCATACACGTCCTGTGCCACCCGAGCAGGCCTGTACAGTGTACAGTCACGGGGTAGGCCTCATACACGTCCTGTGCCACCCGAGCAGGCCTGTACAGTGTTCAGTCACGGGGTAGGCCTCATACACGTCCTGTGCCACCCGATAATTGGGTCACCTCCGTAGTCGTCTGGAAAGTCAGTGCAGTCTTGTGCTCCAGCTTAAAACTCTGCTGTTCGGTGTTACACCCTGCCTGGAGTTGCATCGCCTTTTACCACGTGGAGCTCAAGCACTGGCAAACGGACACTAAAGCGCCTTGGAGCGGCTGTGGCCCCCTTTACATCGCGGAAAGTCATCTCGCACCGGCGCTGTACGAGCGGAGCATACTAGTTTAAACATTGGCAAACGCAAATTGCATTTATACGTTCAACGGCACTTGCCAACGAACAATCGTGTTATTTTTTCTTCAAAATGAACGAATCGTCCAACGAACCCACTAGAAACTGACATATTAGAACATTGTTTTCCACAGCAACACTAATATGGTCCCATGTTAAAGTGTATGTGCTCTTGGATTTTCCCCCGTTAATTTTGAAACCGTGGCGACACCATCGCTGCGATCCACCGCTTTAGACTAAGAGCGACAGGACACGTGTCTACACATATTTCTGTTCCCAGATGGCACTTTGTAGTAGCAAACGCCTGCAGTTATGCTGTATCGCATGGCTTAAAGCAGATAACAGCGGTCTGTGCAATGGGGGGGGGGGGGTAACGAGTCATTGCGGGTCATCAGAAAGGGAACCATACCCTAGACGCTGAGCACCACTGGTCTACACCACAAGGGAAGAGAGCTCACTGCTCATTAAATTGTTCTTAAAGCTCATTACATTGGAACCGATCAATCAGTGTTAAAGTAGGCCGGTCGGAACAAATCAGAAATGGTTTGGCAATAGCCGTAAAAGGTGTGTTTGCACAAGTGTTACCACGGATAAACTATACCGAGGTAAAACGATTTCCCGACGTCATGCTGAAGCGATGATCCACGCACGTCTCAGGAAGCCGATGGTTCTTTTGATATATAAAGTAATTACTCTGAATATAATACAAAAAGAACGCTCGAGGAATGTGGAATTTGTATTCCATTCTTTTAATATTTTTCTATTAACTTAAAATTGTGCTACCCCAAACATATGTACCTTAGTTTCACAAACAATGCCTTCGAAGCTGGATCCCTCTGCGGCGTTTGAACCATTATTTGTAACCTTGCTGCGTTGGCAACGGTTCTCAGTGGGGAGTAGGCGTTCATGAAACCGCTCGTTTCCCCGGCTCCTGCACAGATGGAATGTTTACCAGGCATAAGCGAGACAGGAAACAAATGAGTCGGAAGGTGGCATAACTCGCACAGTATTATGAGCCGGCGACGATGTCTGCCCTGTCTGAGCATGAGTTAGACCACCGGATATGTCGCTTGACATTTGTATCCGGCAGCATCATAGATGTCTAGTGTTGATTGCAACCTGACAGTGTGAAGTTCAATGCTAATTTCTGACGTGCCAGCAATTTTTCAAGAACATTGTGAGTTTAACGTCAATAAGAGGTCGGTTTATGTCAGCTGCAATATCAGGTTATGGAGCCGTGACAGTCTATCGGCTTGAAAGAGAACGTGTTTTATCTTTACATGTGTTGGAAATTGTGCTGAGCTTATATATAATCTGAATTTCACGACAGACATACAACATTTAATTTGATGGCCTTGTATGCTGTTCGTAAATCGTAAATCGCAAGGCTTTGCCTCAGCTACACTAATAATAAAAATAAAATATAAGGAAATGGAAATACAGACGATTGGAAAAAGATAAGAATACAATCATTAATATAAAACTGAGCCTTCGGCATTTTTGACAGGCCGGCTACATACGAGTGCGCAAGGCCTGCGGCTGTACCTTAGCCAGCTGCATAGCGGTCTCTACGTGTAGAGCAGCGCCGGCCCTATCCGACTGACCAGCCCTCCGCAGTACGGCAATGTAATTGAAATGCCGCGGAATTCAGCATCACCACATGGAAGTATGATAACAGCGGCCGGGTCAGAAAGCCAGGGATTCCATCCAATAACTTAGCCGACATTTGTACGTTTTCCAGTAAAGCCCGAGATGACGGCAGCATCGTCCCAGAGCTGGTCGGACTCTGTAATATTCCACAGTTCGTCCATATCTCCCACAATAGCCGTTTCACGAAGGATTTTACGTTTGGGGCGATTGGGGCGTTTGGGGGGTTTGGGGCGATTGGGGCGGTTGGGGCGTTTGGGGCGTTTGGGGCGATTGGGTCTATAGCTCGTAAGAACAAGGCTTTTCTCGGTTGTTTTTGGTATCAATCGCAATTTTATGAATTCATGAATAAGTATATGCTCTTACAATGCAATATTTCCCGTTAGTTTGCTTTGAATATTCAAATTCAGGAGCAAATCTGGCAATTTTGTGAAGATATTAATGACAAAGAAATATAATATTATGATGAAAAATGCAATCAAATGTCAAAAGCATAGACAGGCCTTAATTCATCGTCACTCCGTCCCGCTGAGATCGTCCAATTTAGAGCGGTAACTTCGTTGGTTTCTGAAAACCGGAACAATCCTTACTCATTTATTTAAGCAACGAATCACACCAAATGTTCTGGATTTGATCAATTGATTAATTGATGAATCTCATAAAAAGCTGAAAGAACCTCAGAAAAAGCACTTATAAACCCATGAAACATGCGGGCTTTCTGCAGCCACTGGTACTGAAAACTCAAAAATGGCGGCTCTAGGTCGAACAGACGGCATGGCTGGGCGCAGACCACGGCTCTGCACATGCGCAACGTGACGTCAGGCGACCGGCTGGCTCGTCGCCATGGTAACGGGCCGGCTGGCACCGGAGTCACGTGGTCGCCATGGTTACCGGGAGGCGGCGCCTGCGCGGAGCCAGCGCAGAGCCGGAGCCAGCATTCTCGTCATCTTACAACAAATGATCAAAACGAAATCGCTGATTATCATTAATCCTTGCTATCAAAAAAGAATATGACTGAAAATATGAATGGACTAATTCATCTAGTTTTCATTGAAATAAGCTAGTATTCCTGAAAATCATGTCGTTGCAAAATATGACCATTTCCCGAGCCCCGTACATCCGAGGTTCGAGAAAGATGGAGTCTCACCAAACGCCCGAAGCCATCACAGCCATCTGGCATCACCAGAGCTGGTTTAAGATGAAATTGTTAATTTTAGGTAAACTATGGTGTTATCATTAAAATGGAATTTCCAGAAAAATGCATTAATTCATAATGTTGCGATTGATATCAAAAATCGCCGGGAAAAGCCGGGTTCTTACGAGTTATAGACCCATTTACCCAAAACGCCCCAATCGCCCCAATGGCCCAATCGCCCTAATCGCCCCAATCGCCCCAATCGCCCCAAACGCCCCAAACGCCCCAAACGCCCGAAACGCAAAATCCTTCGTGAAAACAGCTAATATCGTAAAATACCACTACAATGAGGACAGGCCTCGTCTGTGACGCCAGCTTACGTGGGATGACAGAGATCGGAGGAACCGGAGATCGGAGGACTCCTCCCCCCCCCCCCCCCACCTGTATCCCCACTGGAGGCCCTGGCAGCTGCGCCGGTGACCCATCCGGTCCCCGGTCCACCACCGCTGCCACCATCCCCCCGCACCGGATCCGCCGCCCTCTGGATAATTACCAGGTGATGACATCCTCGAATTAGCCCACCATCACCGCAACACCATCCCCAAGGGACCAGCGCTGCCTGATTAATGCATTGTCGACGAAGCCTGCATCAATCGCGGCCCCTCCGAGATCACCGGTCGACTCCCTGCCGGCCGGCGGCGGCGCCCGCAGTCAGCCGAGTTTAGCCGGTAGACTCCCGGTCAGGGACCACTGTTCCGTGCTCGCCGGCACTTAGCTAGCTGTGGTAATCAGCCGCCGCGATTGGCACCGATCAGACCGCCCCAGTCCGGCCGCACCGCCCTCTCCGCCCCGCACCGCCCTGGGCGCACCGCCCGGTCCGCCCGCGCCGCCCTCTCCGCCCCGCACCGCCCTGGGCGCACCGCCCCGGTCCGCCCGCGCCGCCCCCGCCGCCTGCACCGCCCTGGGCGCACCGCCCCGGTCCGCCTGCGCCGCCCTCTCCGCCCCGAACCGCCCTGGGCGCACCGCCCCGGTCCGCCTGCGCCGCCCTCGCCGCCCGCTCGCCCAGTCTCCCTCAGTTAGCCCGGAGTGTTTCGACGAACCGTAACCTCGGCGGCCGGCCGACCCGAGCGATTCGGCTTGCATCCTGTCGAGTACCTAATTAACAGCGCCTGTTCCTTTCCAGGTTCGGAAAGCGCAGCACGCGCGTCAGGCGGTGGCGCACGGTGACGTCACTTGGCGACCTCCTACACGAGCTGCGCCGCTTCTGAGCTGGGTTGACCGGCGGCGGCGGAGGTGGCGGGCAGATGTTCACTGACGGCCCCACTGCCGCCGAAGAGGACAGTTACGACCCCATCGAGTCGCCGCGTCAACGGAGAGCGTCACCTTCGCCACAGACGCGACAGCGAGGGGGAAGAGGGAAGAGGGAAGGACGGAAAGAGAACAGGAGAGACGCGAACAGAAGACGGCTGGCGACATGAACACCAAACACCGTCCGTTCAAGACACCACCCACCCAGCGGTTTTAGTTGCTGTTCAATAGCCACACAGCCATTGTATTTGTTGTTAAACAGTGGGAGAGAACTCGGGAATGTGTTATGTGCTTCTGTTACCAGTGGACGTCAAAGCGAAGGTTCCTTTCGCTCCGTCTGGTCGGCTTCTCTAAGATTGTCTTTGTGCGGCGGCCTGGTCAGATTGCGGCGTGAATCTCCTGGCTTCACTGAGCAGCTGTCTGGTTGTGTTCGGCGGCCTGGTCAGATTGCAGCGTGAATCTCCTGGCTTCACTGAGCAGCTGTCGGGTTGTGTTCGGCGGCCTGGTCAGATTGCGGCGTGAATCTCCTGGCTTCACTGAGCAGCTGTCTGGTTGTATTCGGCGGCCTGGTCAGATTGCAGCGTGAATCTCCTGGCTTCACTGAGCAGCTGTCGGGTTGTGTTCGGCGGCCTGGTCAGATTGCGGCGTGAATCTCCTGGCTTCACTGAGCAGCTGTCGGGTTGTGTTCGGCGGCCTGGTCAGATTGCGGCGTGAATCTCCTGGCTTCACTGAGCAGCTGTCGGGTTGTGTTCGGCGGCCTGGTCAGATTGCGGCGTGAATCTCCTGGCTTCGCTGAGCAGCTGTCGGGTTGTGTTCGGCGACCTGGTCAGATTGCGGCGTGAATCTCCTGGGTTCGCTGAGCAGCTGTCTGGTTGTGTTCGGCGGCCTGGTCAGATTGCGGCGTGAATCTCCTGGCTTCACTGAGCAGCTGTCGGGTTGTGTTCGGCGGCCTGGTCAGATTGCGGCGTGAATCTCCTGGGTTCGCTGAGCAGCTGTCTGGTTGTGTTCGGCGGCCTGGTCAGATTGCGGCGTGAATCTCCTGGCTTCACTGAGCAGCTGTCGGGTTGTGTTCGGCGGCCTGGTCAGATTGCGGCGTGAATCTCCTGGGTTCGCTGAGCAGCTGTCGGGCTGCTGCAGTTAAAGGGCGTCCAGTTGGTATCCGGCCGATATAATGCAGCCAGACTTAATATTGGAACGTTTCAGCTGATGAGGGTATTCCGCTGGCATTGTTCTCTTATTTGCATATGAATATGACATTGAATAGCCTCATTCAGAACACATTACTTGCCGTGAATGACTTGTAATAGTTACCAGAAGCTGACTGTTGGAAATGCAGGCGGAGGAGTCTGCTGAACATTAGAGCTGTATATTCAGAAATGATTATAATGTCCATCGCGCTGGGTCATACATACATATGTTGTTGGTCTTTACCACATGACATATATTTTTTTTATATTTTGTATTCGCATGTATTGTATATTTGTTATGATTATTTTGTTATGTGTATCATTTGACATTGAAAAACATACTATTTCGTCAATGCTCAAAAAGTGTTTGATTTATTTCTAGCGATGAGTGCAGAGTTACATTCGGTGTTTCCATCAGAGGCCTATTTCACAAAGAAGTTAGTAATTACACATGTTTGCGATTACAAACGCAAGAAAATATTGCAAACCTCACAAAAAGACATTTCACAAGCACTCACCACCTCTGAATTACCGATTGTAAAGAAAATTGTGAACACAAATGTTAGTACAGCAGAAACCTTGAAATCAAGAACGTTTGTATTCAAATTGATGCTAATGACAACTAATTTGATTGTTAAAAAATTAATTTAAACAAATATTTACATTGTGGTTGATTTTTGTATTCAAAATAAAATTAGTTATAGGGAGAATTATCTTTGAATTAACATTTCATCAGAATGCAAACTCTGATCGTAAAAATACATCTTGGTAAGCAATTAGAGTAAGCAGAATGTGTACATTCACCGGGTGGCGGAGGATAACAACAGAACTACACTCTTTAAAAAAAAGATCGTTGAATTTTTCGACCATTTTTTTACCTAACCTAGCCGATTTCCTACGTCGTAAAGGGTGAAGGTGCATTGCTCATTGCACAAGACATCGTTGACCGCTGTAATTCTATCGCCATACGGTTTCTCCGCGCGGAGGCGCCCCTCACAGCGAAATCGGTAAGGTACACTGTGACTGGACTTCAAAGCTGGAGATCCCTGTTAGAATCTCTCGGGAAATAACTTTTGTTGGGCAGCTATACCTATGTATAACTAAACCATTACCCTAACAACTTCGGCAACGTAACAACCTCACCAAGAAAATAATCTGAACATTCAAACAATTTCAACTATCAATGCAGTTTCTGAAATTCAGAACCCCTGACCCACTGGAATTACAAGTATGTAATTGCAAACATTTCCTCACTTCCGTCAACCTTTGAGAAATAGAACATGTGCAATTGCAAACATTTTTACAAACAATATCTTTGTAAACTAGTTTGTAAATAGTAAATTGAGATTTACTGCCCTGGGGTTTTGTGAAATCCAAACTACAAACATGTGTAAACATGATTTGTAATAACAAAGAAATTCTTTGTAATTACAAACTTTTTTGTTTGTGAAATTGGCCTCTGATCTAAGAAACCAAGGCAATGCGTTGATAATCACGGACTCGTTACTCCTTTTGTAATGTTTTCCCGTTCTGTACCATCAAGATAGAAGTCGATGATACGAAGAACTATGAATCAAACAAATCATTATACACAGAGACAAATGGAATTCAACGGTATTGTTACTCATTGAACATATGACGCAGGTAATATTTATTTCTAGTAAGACCAATTTATAAAAATAAAATAAAAATCACCAACGAAAATTATTCATAATGTGATTTAACATCTCGATACTTCAGTAAGTTGAGAAGACCCAATTTTGTTTTCTTTGATACAAGGTACAAAATGATTATACTTCATTATTACATAAGATTAGATATCTTATGTTTACTTCATCGTGCACACATTTGCAGTAGTGCGAGTGCCAGTCTTGCCGTTGCATGCTTATCGACATGAGTCAGCACTACACAGAGACAGTAAACATCACATCGCTGCACACTAAGCCTTCCAAGCATTACAAATTGAAAAACGAAACTTTGTCGAGATTCCAGACGGGTGCAGTCATGTGTCAACCAGGATGTCTGTCGACGTCCAGCCAGCGGACCAAGTTTACCGCAAACTTGCTGTTCCGAGACGGCAGGCGTAGGCCGGCCGCTTCCTTAGAGCCCATGTCCCGCCTCGGTCGAGTGCCTGCCATTTCGCTGTGTTGGGCATCGGTTCGAGTGATATGTCGATCATCCTTTCAAGTGGAATGTTTTGCATCATTACCGAGCGGGCGCGAAGCGCCTGTGAGGTTCCTCGTCAACTTACTAGACAAATTTACTTTTGATCCAGCCCGAACCGGCTCGAACCGGCCGTACAGACGCTTTTCGGAAGCTAATAACTTTGCAACCACTGCTACGATTGAGATCGGATTCTCACCATTGGATAGGTCCATCAAATCAATTTTGTTTTCGGTATGGTGCGTTTTGATAGGGGTGGTACCACAGCGCGTGGCACATGCAAACGTCGAAGTGAACTAAAATCGTTGTTGATCAAAAATGGCTTTATTGATCAAAGTTAATTTTATGTGAACATTGTATATCCATAGATGTAATTTTGAAAAAGGCTTGCGGCCGAAATATCAATATACAAGTTTTTTTTAAAGTTTTCTCTTCTTAAATAATATACAAAATAACTAGGATAAGGTCACTGATTCCGATGTTATTGATAACGCTAATCATGTTCCTAACAACGAGGATAAGGTCACTGATTCCGATGTTGTTGATAACGCTAATCATGTTCCTCGCAGCAGCTTTGAATAATTTATGTAACTTATTGATCTAAGTACTAATTTATACGACCAGTAAAACGCCTCTTTGGGCGATCACCAAGCGGGCACGCTCTGATAAAGCTAAAACAGGTTTTAAATATGAAACGGTACGGGAGCACACGTGGTAGCAACACATAGTCCTTTTAGTCCTTTTAGTCCTCCATAAAAATTGCCAGGCCTCCATGCATGTCAACATAAAAAAATAAGTTTGATTAAAGTGTTCATGATTTCTTTTCTCGAATCTTCCAAAAGGGAGTACGTCCTGACCGCTGCATGCTTCAGCGTATAAATTAATGCTTAGATTAATAATGCCATTTTTGATCAATAATTTATTTTGTTCATTTCGACGTTTGTGTGTGCCACACGCCGTGGTGCCACCCCATCAGAACGCACCATACCAAAAACCAAATTTATTTGATGGACCTATCCAATGGTAAAAATTCGATCTCAATCGGAGCAGTGGTTGCAAAGTTATGAGCTTCCGAAAAGCGTCTGTACGGCCGTGTCGGGCCGGTACGGGCCGGTTCGGGCCGTGTCGGGCCGGTTCGGGCCGGGTCAGATGTAAATTTGTCTAGTAAGTTGACGAGAAACCTCACGGGAGCTTCGCGCCCGCTCGGTAATCATGGGTCTATTAGCACGATGAGTTAAGTTCCAGTTTTTAATTCCATCGTTGCATGGCCATGCTGTTGGTTGTTATGAGGGAAGCATACATTATCCCTTTGTCCAACTTAAAACGCTTCTGATTTTCGATGCATTGCACCTTACCAGACATGGATTGTGTTAGACAATTCGACGTCAACGCCAATGGAGAGACCCACCACACATTTGACACTGAAAGAGGCTGGTACCTGGTACACATCTGAGTTCTGACACTGACAGAGGCACACATCTGACACTGAGAGAGACACACATATAACACTGACCGAGGCACACATCTGACACTGACAGAGGCACACATATAACACTGACCGAGACTCACATCTGACACTGACAGAGGCACACATCTGACACTGAGAGAGGCACACATATAACACTGACCGAGGCACACATATAACAATGAGAGAGGCACACATCTGACACTGATAGAGGCACACATATAACACTGACCGAGGCACACATCTGACACTGAGAGAGGCACACATATAACACTGACCGAGGCACACATATAACACTGACCGAGGCACACATCTGACACTGATAGAGGCACACATATAACACTGACCGAGGCACACATCTGACACTGAGAGAGGAACACATATAACACTGACCGAGGCACACATATAACACTGAGAGAGGCACACATATAACACTGACCGAGGCACACATCTGACACTGAGAGAGGAACACATATAACACTGACCGAGGCACACATATAGCACTGACCGAGGCACACATCTGACACTGATAGAGGCACACATATAACACTGACCGAGGCACACATATAACACTGACCGAGGCACACATCTGACACTGAGAGAGGCACACATATAACACTGACCGAGGCACACATATAACACTGAGAGAGGCACACATATAACACTGACCGAGGCACACATCTGACACTGAGAGAGGAGCACACACGGGGAACTATCAAAGCGTTCAAAGTTGTAGCATTCAATGATTGTACCATCCAAAACCGCAGCCAACAACGCTTGCGACATCCAAAATTCGCCCGGGTAGGGGATAACGTCATGAGCCAATCGTCATTATCGTCACTACCAGTACTGGTTCGGTAAAAACAGTTATGGAAGAAAAATGACGAATGACCTCAGGGTGAATAGATTTTACATCGTGGAGGTCACAGGATACAAATACCACATGGATCTTTGCATTGGCGGATCCAGAACGGGTGGTTGGAGGGGGGATTCCAAAAAGTGTCACACAATTATGAAAACGCATCGGATCTGGCCTGCTTATGCATTGATAGCTGATTTAACCCGCGCCGTGCCGGGGGGGGGGGGGGCGGGCGGGCGTTTAGACGCCCCCCCTCCCCTCCCACAGGTTTTTCAAGGATAGCGGAAAAACGGCGGCGTGCAGCGCCACCGTTTTTAGCATACTGTTCAAACATCAATTGTCCACATTATGTTAAAAAATACATCGGTTCATCTCAGGTCAGGTCACCAGACCAAGTCACGTGACCCCAGCTCCAAAAAAGCTTGTGGTCACACCATAGCCACAGTTTTTGGCCGATAGATATCGTACTTACAGGATTTCATAAAGTCCTAGGTACCTAAAATTCGTTTATCTCGGATGTTTGATATCAGTATCAGGTCGGGTCAATTTCGTGACCTACCCATTATAAGTCAATG
>JAXIVJ010011257.1:5000-44185 GCA_036785665.1 Chirona hameri
GCGCAATTGCAACTGTTCGAAATTCATATACATTCGCGGGTATTCTGAAAAACCACGAAAAATAGCGGATCGACGTTGCCGGTAAATCGATCGGGAGTTCAAGAAAGCACGCAAATTTTCGAAATGTTGCAAATTGTTGCAAAATGTTGCAATATGCTTTAAATATTGCAAATGAAGTCCTAGAGCGCTGAATTTAACGCTATTGCAATCAGCGGCCCGAACGTGTCAAGAAGATAATTTTTACAGAAAATGGAAATTTTGATTGATTTTTTTGCAATTTTTGAAATGATGCAATGTTGTAAAGCCCGATTGCACGCTACACATGCATACATACATACATACATACATACATACATACATACATACATACATACATACATACAGAAGATATTGAGGAACCAGTAAGACGGACGGACGTGTTTCATGGCCTCCTGAACATGGCTTGATATCTTTGAATCTAGAGCGAGTAGTAGTGTATAAAGTATCTCTTAACGTAATTTGAAGAATGTTATGCAAGTGGCCAAATTTTCATCTTGGAAATCCGTTACCATAATTAAGATAGTGGGTGTTAAAAAGTGAGTAATTTTCCATTTTGTAGATTTTGCCATTTTGCTTCTTAAAGCCGGGATCAGAAAATGGCGATTGATTTTTGTTCATAAAACGCGCGCCGAAATCTCAGTTGCACCTCACTGATAGAGGGTAACACAAGATTCGTCCTCGGACTTGAAGATGAAAAATAAAACTAGAGATAAAACTACGGAACTCAAAAGACAGATAAAGTGTCTTCAAGAACAAGTTACTAATCAGGTGAGATGATCCATGTCATGACCGTTCAAATCACAGATATGATACGGGAATCAAAAAGAGATGAAACCCGGAAAACAGATATGATCAATCCAGCGACGGGAAGTGTTGATATTAATAAGCTCTGCAACGTCGTCTCTAAAATCGAAATAGATGTAAGTGAGCTAAAAGAACATCACGTCAGCTGCAAGAACTTAGGGAAGACGGTAGATGAACTTGCCGCGCTGTGCGCATCTGCGATTGTAGCAGCACCATCCGTCTGAATTTGAGGTCAAAGTTATCACAAGACAACCAACGGCCGAACCACACCGGGAGGATACTACCGACTTCCGAACTCTACAACTCCCAATCATGACGATAGCAATGGTGGACTCGTCGTGCATGCGGGTACGCGTGCATATGCATCGGTAGAATCCGAAGGTAGAACTGGTACTCCTGAAGTGAGGAAACAGCACGGAGAAGAACAGATGGAAGGCAAAACACCACATACTAGAGATATGATGAAAGAGATCAATGATGGCTTTACAGTGGTGAAGAAGAACAGAAAACAAGACGCAACGACAAAATCAGCAGGTGAAGAGTGGTGCAGTGATGATTGGAGGTTCGAACGTTCGGCGCATCGCTACCGCTGCAAAGAACGAATTTGATTTAGACAGAGCAATGTTCAAATGCACGCCAGAGATGATGGTAGAGGATGCTCATCATAAAGTCAAAACTGCAGTCCGACAGTCTGAAGCCAGATAAGTCGATGTTGTCCTGCATGTGGGCAGTGACGATCTGGCAAAGCATAGAAGCGCTGACTTCGTACTAGAGGGACTGGCCAGTGTCATTGAGTCGTCTTACAACACAAGAAAAGTAAGGGAAGTTGTTGTCGGACTTGGGCAGAGATGTATATGAAAATTAATGTAGCATGAACGAGCAGCTTCTTGACTTGTGCAATGCTTACGGGGCTAGAGACGGATTCCTGGATTTACGAGAAAGACTGTAAGAGTGTCGCTTCGGAGGACTTAACCGGACTGGCTTCTTGTATACCTCTGAAGGAAGCCATAACGTAAGTCAAGTTGTGCTGAGTGAGGTGTACGGTTTTTTAGACTAGTGCCTCCCAGATCGGCACACACAAATGGTTCGTGTGGGCAATAGTTTGTCTTCACCTGAAAACATTCTCTCCGGCTGCCCTCAAGGCTCAGTGCTTGGACCTCTGCTGGCTATCATGTATCTTAATGACCTTTCCAACAAACCTCAAAATGATGCACTGTTCTATGCCGACGACACCTCCCTGTATTCATCTCACCCTTATGACAGCCAGAACGACAGACAATCAATACAAAACGACTTAGACGCATTAGACAATATGGAGCGGACTGGGCTATTACCTTCAACTCACAGAAAACAGTACAACTGACCTTCACCAATAGACATGACGGCGAAGATTTTGCACTTTCTTTCAACGGGCAGGATGTTCCTACTGTGACAAGTCACAAACATCTCGGACTGACTCTCTCTACCGACCTCCACTTTCACCAGCACATCAATACCATCATCCGGACAATTAACACTTTACTAGGACTAATCTATCCTATAGCCAAATTCCTATCCATACCTATACTTAACAACATCTACACTACTTACATTAGACCACACTTTGACTATTGCGACATCATCTACGACGGAAATTGACGCTGGCAGATACAATTCGACTCCAGACTCTTCAAAACCGCTGCGCGAGACTAGTGACGGGAGCATTGTTCAGATCACCGACTACTGCACTACTTAACGACTGGGTTGGGAACGACTCGAGACAAGACGACTCATTCACAAACTACTTTTCTTCCACCGACTATACTACAACTATCCTCCTCTCCCTTCATATGTGATGGACATGCTGACGGACACAAGACAAGATGTTACCGGACTAAGACTGCGAAACGCACACTCCTCTCCATCCCTCCAACTCGCCTCACATCCTTCCACCGTTCGTATATCCCTTCCACTATCAGACAGTGGAATCTTCTCCCCGCAGCTTTGCGCAACACCAAATCCGCTCTGACTTTGCTCGTCAGGTCTGGCAGAGATTTGGGGCACCAGAACCACCACCTTTACACTCACACCGCACAAAAACAGGAAATACACACCACACAAGACTTCGCATCGGATTAACGACACTGAATGCACACTTCTTCAGAATCCAACACAACAGCACATTAAGTCCATCATGCATCTGCGGCCACAGTCATGAAAATACAATACACTACATACTCTGGTGCCCCCTACATGACACTAATCGATCACAATTATTCACTGCGATAAAATCTATCATACCCAACTTCGATAACCTCTCTGCTCAAAGAAAACTTGACACCCTCCTTTTCGGCAAAAATCTCAACAAAAACCAAGGAACGTTCATTGCCCACCACTTACAAACATTCATTCTACGCACCCGTCGATTCATCTCCACACCCCAACATTCACACATTACCCATTCGACTTGTTGACCTGACCTCGGCTGCCCGGTGCCTGGGACACATTAAATGTACCAAACGGTTGCTCGGAGGGTCGTTGGCGGGGTTGGCGCTGTCTGATCCCCTGCTTTAGTTATTCTCTTATTTCTAGTGTATGTCATTTCTGTTAGGTTGTTTATGTGGACTTATGCCAGTTTATTATTTTAGTTATACTCCTTAGGAGAGGCGCTTTAATCTAAGCCATTGCTTTTGCGCCAATCCGCTACTGTAATTTCATTTTGATTGTATTTTCTGTTAATAAAATACTGTGAACTGAATCGGAGACGGTGACGTTGCAGAGGACCCCTAACCAGCTGTTGCCCACCGTCTCCCCTGAGCCCGCTCCTGCGTCAGGGAATACTATCCCCGCTCCTGCGTCAGGGAATACTATCCCCGCTCCTGCGTCAGGGAATACTATCCCCGCTCCTGCGTCAGGGAATACTATCCCCGCTCCTGCGTCAGGGAATACTATCCCCGCTCCTGCGTCAGGGAATACTATCCCCGCTCCTGCGTCAGGGAATACTATCCCCGCTCCTGCGTCAGGGAATACTATCCCCGCTCCTGCGTCAGGGAATACTATCCCCGCTCCTGCGTCAGGGTATACTATCCCCGCTCCTGCGTCAGGGAATACTATCCCCGCTCCTGCGTCAGGGATTACTATCCCCGCTCCTGCGTCAGGGAATACTATCCCCGCTCCTGCGTCAGGGAATACTATCCCGCTCCTGCGTCAGGGAATACTATCCCCGCTCCTGCGTCAGGGAATACTATCCCCGCTCCTGCGTCAGGGAATACTATCCCCGCTCCTGCGTCAGGGAATACTATCCCCGCTCCTGCGTCAGGGAATACTATCCCCGCTCCTGCGTCAGGGAATACTATCCCCGCTCCTGCGTCAGGGAATGCTATCCCCGCTCCTGCGTCAGGGAATACTATCCCCGCTCCTGCGTCAGGGAATACTATCCCCGCTCCTGCGTCAGGGAATACTATCCCCGCTCCTGCGTCAGGGAATACTATCCCCGCTCCTGCGTCAGGGAATACTATCCCCGCTCCTGCGGCAGGGAATACTATCCCCGCTCCTGCGTCAGGGAATGCTATCCCCGCTCCTGCGTCAGGGAACACTATCCCCGCTCCTGCGTCAGGGAATGCTATCCCCGCTCCTGCGTCAGGGAATGCTATCCCCGCTCCTGCGTCAGGGAATACTATCCCCGCTCCTGCGTCAGGGAATACTATCCCCGCTCCTGCGTCAGGGAATACTATCCCCGCTCCTGCGTCAGGGAATACTATCCCCGCTCCTGCGTCAGGGAATACTATCCCCGCTCCTGCGTCAGGGAATACTATCCCCGCTCCTGCGTCAGGGAATACTATCCCCGCTCCTGCGTCAGGGAATACTATCCCCGCTCCTGCGTCAGGGAATACTATCCCCGCTCCTGCGTCAGGGAATACTATCCCCGCTCCTGCGTCAGGGAATACTATCCCCGCTCCTGCGTCAGGGAATACTATCCACGCTCCTGCGTCAGGGAATACTATCCCCGCTCCTGCGTCAGGGAATACTATCCCCGCTCCTGCGTCAGGGAATACTATCCCCGCCCCTGCGTCAGGGAATACTATCCCCGCTCCTGCGTCAGGGAATACTATCCCCGCTCCTGCGTCAGGGAATACTATCCCCGCTCCTGCGTCAGGGAATACTATACCCGCTCCTGCGTCAGGGAATACTATCCCCGCTCCTGCGTCAGGGAATACTATCCCCGCTCCTGCGTCAGGGAATACTATCCCCGCTCCTGCGTCAGGGAATGCTATCCCCGCTCCTGCGTCAGGGAATACTATCCCCGCTCCTGCGTCAGGGAATACTATCCCCGCTCCTGCGTCAGGGAATACTATCCCCGCTCCTGCGTCAGGGAATACTATCCCCGCTCCTGCGTCAGGGAACACTATCCCCGCTCCTGCGTCAGGGAATACTATCCCCGCTCCTGCGTCAGGGAATACTATCCCCGCTCCTGCGTCAGGGAGTACTATCCCCGCTCCTGCGTCAGGGAATGCTATCCCCGCTCCTGCGTCAGGGAATACTATCCCCGCTCCTGCGTCAGGGAATGCTATCCCCGCTCCTGAGTCAGGGAATACTATCCCCGCTCCTGCGTCAGGGAATGCTATCCCCGCTCCTGCGTCAGGGAATACTATCCCCGCTCCTGCGTCAGGGAATACTATCCCCGCTCCTGCGTCAGGGAATACTATCCCCGCTCCTGCGTCAGGGAATACTATCCCCGCTCCTGCGTCAGGGAATACTATCCCCGCTCCTGCGTCAGGGAATACTATCCCCGCTCCTGCGTCAGGGAATACTATCCCCGCTCCTGCGTCAGGGAATACTATCCCCGCTCCTGCGTCAGGGAATACTATCCCCGCACCTGCGTCAGGGAATACTATCCCCGCTCCTGCGTCAGGGAATGCTATCCCCGCTCCTGCGTCAGGGAATACTATCCCCGCTCCTGCGTCAGGGAATACTATCCCCGCTCCTGCGTCAGGGAATACTATCCCCGCTCCTGCGTCAGGGAATACTATCCCCGCTCCTGCGTCAGGGAATACTATCCCCGCTCCTGCGTCAGGGAATACTATCCCCGCTCCTGCGTCAGGGAATACTATCCCCGCTCCTGCGTCAGGGAATACTATCCCCGCTCCTGCGTCAGGGAATACTATCCCCGCTCCTGCGTCAGGGAATACTATCCCCGCTCCTGCGTCAGGGAATACTATCCCCGCTCCTGCGTCAGGGAATACTATCCCCGCTCCTGCGTCAGGGAATACTATCCCCGCTCCTGCGTCAGGGAATGCTATCCCCGCTCCTGCGTCAGGGAATACTATCCCCGCTCCTGCGTCAGGGAATACTATCCCCGCTCCTGCGTCAGGGAATACTATCCCCGCTCCTGCGTCAGGGAGTACTATCCCCGCTCCTGCGTCAGGGAATACTATCCCCGCTCCTGCGTCAGGGAATACTATCCCCGCTCCTGCGTCAGGGAATGCTATCCCGGCTCCTGCGTCAGGGAATACTATCCCCGCTCCTGCGTCAGGGAATACTATCCCCGCTCCTGCGTCAGGGAATACTATCCCCGCTCCTGCGTCAGGGAATGCTATCCCGGCTCCTGCGTCAGGGAATACTATCCCCGCTCCTGCGTCAGGGAATACTATCCCCGCTCCTGCGTCAGGGAATGCTATCCCGGCTCCTGCGTCAGGGAATACTATCCCCGCTCCTGCGTCAGGGAATACTATCCCCGCTCCTGCGTCAGGGAGTACTATCCCCGCTCCTGCGTCAGGGAATGCTATCCCCGCTCCTGCGTCAGGGAATACTATCCCCGCTCCTGCGTCAGGGAATAATATCCCCGCTCCTGCGTCAGGGAATACTATCCCCGCTCCTGCGTCAGGGAATACTATCCCCGCTCCTGCGTCAGGGAATACTATCCCCGCTCCTGCGTCAGGGAATACTATCCCCGCTCCTGCGTCAGGGAATACTATCCCCGCTCCTGCGTCAGGGAATACTATCCCCGCTCCTGCGTCAGGGAATACTATCCCCGCTCCTGCGTCAGGGAATACTATCCCCGCTCCTGCGTCAGGGAATACTATCCCCGCTCCTGCGTCAGGGAATACTATCCCCGCTCCTGCGTCAGGGAATGCTATCCCCGCTCCTGCGTCAGGGAATACTATCCCCGCTCCTGCGTCAGGGAATGCTATCCCCGCTCCTGCGTCAGGGAATACTATCCCCGCTCCTGCGTCAGGGAATGCTATCCCCGCTCCTGCGTCAGGGAATGCTATCCCCGCTCCTGCGTCAGGGAATACTATCCCCGCTCCTGCGTCAGGGAATACTATCCCCGCTCCTGCGTCAGGGAATACTATCCCCGCTCCTGCGTCAGGGAATACTATCCCCGCTCCTGCGTCAGGGAATACTATCCCCGCTCCTGCGTCAGGGAATACTATCCCCGCTCCTGCGTCAGGGAATACTATCCCCGCTCCTGCGTCAGGGAATACTATCCCCGCTCCTGCGTCAGGGAATACTATCCCCGCTCCTGCGTCAGGGAATACTATCCCCGCTCCTGCGTCAGGGAATACTATCCCCGCTCCTGCGTCAGGGAATACTATCCCCGCTCCTGCGTCAGGGAATACTATCCCCGCTCCTGCGTCAGGGAATACTATCCCCGCTCCTGCGTCAGGGAATACTATCCCCGCTCCTGCGTCAGGGAATACTATCCCCGCTCCTGCGTCAGGGAATACTATCCCCGCTCCTGCGTCAGGGAATACTATCCCCGCTCCTGCGTCAGGGAATACTATCCCCGCTCCTGCGTCAGGGAATACTATCCCCGCTCCTGCGTCAGGGAATACTATCCCCGCTCCTGCGTCAGGGAATACTATCCCCGCTCCTGCGTCAGGGAATACTATCCCCGCTCCTGCGTCAGGGAATACTATCCCCGCTCCTGCGTCAGGGAATGCTATCCCCGCTCCTGCGTCAGGGAATACTATTCCCGCTCCTGCGTCAGGGAATACTATCCCCGCTCCTGCGTCAGGGAATACTATCCCCGCTCCTGCGTCAGGGAATACTATCCCCGCTCCTGCGTCAGGGAATACTATCCCCGCTCCTGCGTCAGGGAATACTATCCCCGCTCCTGCGTCAGGGAGTACTATCCCCGCTCCTGCGTCAGGGAATGCTATCCCCGCTCCTGCGTCAGGGAATACTATCCCCGCTCCTGCGTCAGGGAATGCTATCCCCGCTCCTGCGTCAGGGAATACTATCCCCGCTCCTGCGTCAGGGAATGCTATCCCCGCTCCTGCGTCAGGGAACACTATCCCCGCTCCTGCGTCAGGGAATACTATCCCCGCTCCTGCGTCAGGGAATACTATCCCCGCTCCTGCGTCAGGGAATACTATCCCCGCTCCTGCTTCAGGGAATACTATCCCCGCTCCTGCGTCAGGGAATACTATCCCCGCTCCTGCGTCAGGGAATAATATCCCCGCTCCTGCGTCAGGGAGTACTATCCCCGCTCCTGCGTCAGGGAATGCTATCCCGGCTCCTGCGTCAGGGAATACTATCCCCGCTCCTGCGTCAGGGAATACTATCCCCGCTCCTGCGTCAGGGAATACTATCCCCGCTCCTGCGTCAGGGAGTACTATCCCCGCTCCTGCGTCAGGGAATACTATCCCCGCTCCTGCGTCAGGGAATACTATCCCCGCTCCTGCGTCAGGGAATGCTATCCCGGCTCCTGCGTCAGGGAATACTATCCCCGCTCCTGCGTCAGGGAATACTATCCCCGCTCCTGCGTCAGGGAATACTATCCTCGCTCCTGCGTCAGGGAATGCTATCCCGGCTCCTGCGTCAGGGAATACTATCCCCGCTCCTGCGTCAGGGAATACTATCCCCGCTCCTGCGTCAGGGAATGCTATCCCGGCTCCTTCGTCAGGGAATACTATCCCCGCTCCTGCGTCAGGGAATACTATCCCCGCTCCTGCGTCAGGGAGTACTATCCCCGCTCCTGCGTCAGGGAATGCTATCCCCGCTCCTGCGTCAGGGAATACTATCCCCGCTCCTGCGTCAGGGAATACTATCCCCGCTCCTGCGTCAGGGAGTACTATCCCCGCTCCTGCGTCAGGGAATACTATCCCCGCTCCTGCGTCAGGGAGTACTATCCCCGCTCCTGCGTCAGGGAATGCTATCCCCGCTCCTGCGTCAGGGAATACTATCCCCGCTCCTGCGTCAGGGAATACTATCCCCGCTCCTGCGTCAGGGAGTACTATCCCCGCTCCTGCGTCAGGGAATACTATCCCCGCTCCTGCGTCAGGGAGTACTATCCCCGCTCCTGCGTCAGGGAATACTATCCCCGCTCCTGCGTCAGGGAATACTATCCCCGCTCCTGCGTCAGGGAGTACTATCCCCGCTCCTGCGTCAGGGAATACTATCCCCGCTCCTGCGTCAGGGAATACTATCCCCGCTCCTGCGTCAGGGAGTACTATCCCCGCTCCTGCGTCAGGGAATACTATCCCCGCTCCTGCGTCAGGGAATACTATCCCCGCTCCTGCGTCAGGGAATACTATCCCCGCTCCTGCGTCAGGGAATACTATCCCCGCTCCTGCGTCAGGGAATACTATCCCCGCTCCTGCGTCAGGGAATACTATCCCCGCTCCTGCGTCAGGGAATACTATCCCCGCTCCTGCGTCAGGGAATACTATCCCCGCTCCTGCGTCAGGGAAAACTATCCCCGCTCCTGCGTCAGGGAATACTATCCCCGCTCCTGCGTCAGGGAATACTATCCCCGCTCCTGCGTCAGGGAATACTATCCCCGCTCCTGCGTCAGGGAATACTATCCCCGCTCCTGCGTCAGGGAATGCTATCCCGGCTCCTGCGTCAGGGAATACTATCCCCGCTCCTGCGTCAGGGAATACTATCCCCGCTCCTGCGTCAGGGAGTACTATCCCCGCTCCTGCGTCAGGGAATGCTATCCCCGCTCCTGCGTCAGGGAATACTATCCCCGCTCCTGCGTCAGGGAATACTATCCCCGCTCCTGCGTCAGTGAGTACTATCCCCGCTCCTGCGTCAGGGAATACTATCCCCGCTCCTGCGTCAGGGAATACTATCCCCGCTCCTGCGTCAGGGAGTACTATCCCCGCTCCTGCGTCAGGGAATGCTATCCCCGCTCCTGCGTCAGGGAATACTATCCCCGCTCCTGCGTCAGGGAATACTATCCCCGCTCCTGCGTCAGGGAGTACTATCCCCGCTCCTGCGTCAGGGAATACTATCCCCGCTCCTGCGTCAGGGAATACTATCCCCGCTCCTGCGTCAGGGAATACTATCCCCGCTCCTGCGTCAGGGAGTACTATCCCCGCTCCTGCGTCAGGGAATACTATCCCCGCTCCTGCGTCAGGGAGTACTATCCCCGCTCCTGCGTCAGGGAATACTATCCCCGCTCCTGCGTCAGGGAATACTATCCCCGCTCCTGCGTCAGGGAGTACTATCCCCGCTCCTGCGTCAGGGAATACTATCCCCGCTCCTGCGTCAGGGAATACTATCCCCGCTCCTGCGTCAGGGAGTACTATCCCCGCTCCTGCGTCAGGGAATACTATCCCCGCTCCTGCGTCAGGGAATACTATCCCCGCTCCTGCGTCAGGGAATACTATCCCCGCTCCTGCGTCAGGGAATACTATCCCCGCTCCTGCGTCAGGGAATACTATCCCCGCTCCTGCGTCAGGGAATACTATCCCCGCTCCTGCGTCAGGGAATACTATCCCCGCTCCTGCGTCAGGGAATACTATCCCCGCTCCTGCGTCAGGGAATACTATCCCCGCTCCTGCGTCAGGGAATACTATCCCCGCTCCTGCGTCAGGGAATACTATCTCGGTTCAAGTTGAAAATCGGTCGAACATGGTAGGGGTGCCGCGTGGCGCCGACCATCCAAAGTCAGCACAGATGACCAACAGCAGGACCCATCAGCTGGTGCAGCCCCCTCGGTTGTCTCTCAGCGAAACAAATAACATTGAAACCAACAACGGCAAACGAGGTACGCTCTCTATAGGCTTTCTTAAAGGGAATAATGACCTTCCCACAAAAAAATGGAGTTAGCACTTGAAATCGCCAGACGAGACCAAAATATATTGTAAATTCATCACATTTTGCATGAAAACTTCCCTACCGAAAGATATTTCAAGTTATAGTTGATAAGCGTTCCACACTTTAAACGACCGGTACTTGCAAGTACTTTTGGTCCTCATCAAACTGCGGGCTTTTCCCGTATTGCTTTTTTACGCAATGGAGTGGAAAATATATTGTGCGTTCTGCTTGTTGTGATTATATGCCCGGCGATCCTCTAAAACTAACAGCGATTGGAAAAAGTGGCAATAATATCGGAAGCTCATCGATGCACATCAACGGCGGCATAGTTAGTGGTTGCAACCCTCAATTTTGGAAAATCGATGCATTTGTTTTCAACATTAGGAGTTTTGTATAATTTGTTTGTGGCTGTATATAACACTATGCTTTATAATATCCTGAAAAATAATTTTTTTTCCCCAAAAAACTAACAAACAATAACACAAAACTGGCAATTAAATCGGAAGCTCATCGATGCACATCGACGCCACCTATTTAGCGTCGGCGATTTGTTTACAAAGTCTTTGTCATGCTTCTCCGCGCACTTAACCATTTGTGGCGAGTTGTTCCTGATTATATGCTGAGAAGCGGGTATCGTCAAAGGCTATCATCCCATATTCCCGTTTAGTATACCCAAGTCCCGTAGCAAGCTTCGTTAATGACGTCACTGGTGCTATTCTTGTGTAACATTGCAAAATATATCTGATTTTGAGTTGAAAGCTAATTAAAGACTGAGTCAAATTATTATTTTTAAGTTTGAATTTTCTTGTTAATCATTATTAAAGGTATTTTATCACTGTATTCCATAGTAGTTGACACTTCAGAAACTTATGACGTAATAATATTGTATCCAATATGCATTTCCCTCGCCTTTTGCTATTGTGGCGCAGTGCCGAGTGCTTTGCGAATACTTGCTTGCCTGGGGTTCAAATCATTCCGCCCTTATTTCATTCGAGTTGGTATAGTTTGCATGTTGTTGTTATTCATGACTTATACTGATAGTCAGTCATGCATCACGGATGCTTCACGGATTGCTTCACGGATCAGTTTGATCGGAAACGTCACAGAGCCTCCAAAAATGCCGCACTCGATGTAAACAATGATAGGGAAGGACAAATCTGTCAATGACCTTCATGAAGTACACAAGGTACTTGTTTTGTATTTTTTTTCTCCAAACTTGCAACTTTGAATTTGGGAATCATTTTATTGAATTCTTAAATTTAAATAAAATAATTGTAAAACCATAACGGTAGCCTAAGCAATTGTTGCTAACAAAATCAAAAGGTCATTATTTCCCTTTAATGTAAGGTCCGTCATGCCTTCCTTGGACAATGTGAGAGACTTGCTATCAGCAAACAATTTGGATATCTTGTGCATTGGTGAAACCTAGTTGACCCATGAAGTAAGCGACAAGTTCCTCATCTTCCCAGGGTACTCCATAATAAGACGTGACAGAAGTAGAACAAGTCATGATGCAGCCTGCAGAGGAGGCGGAGAATGCATCCTGTATCGAGATTCAATAGCCGTTGAAAAGATCTCTGTTAAATCTGTTGACTCTAACATCGAGTGCCTGTGGGTTCAGGTGGTAAGCTGTCGACCAATAATTATCGGTGTAGTTTACCGACCCCCCAGCGCCGCTGTCTCGCCATCACTTACTGACATAAGTCATCAAATAACGCAGGTGCTCACCAAAAACAAGCCCATATTCCTTCTAGGAGACACCAATTTTGACCTTCTTGACATCAGAAAGTCGGGAGTGACAGTTTACAGTCAGATGCTTCAAGACTACAACCTGACTCAAATGATAAAGTCACCGACACACCCTGGCATGCGACCGTCATTATTAGATCACTTAATCACAAACACTCCCAGCTTGATTTTCAACATTGAGGTGGTAGCATGCAATGTAAGCGATCATGATATGATAACAGTGCAAGTAAAATGTGCAAGAGTGCGTAGACGGCCTACTGAAATCACTGTTCGATCAACCAGGGATTTATGTCCAGATGCACTCAGGCTCGACATGCTCATGGATGATTGGACGCCTATCTATGAATCCACTGACCCAGAGGAGAAACTCGCCAGGTTTTTAGAGGTGTGGAACAGAAACATCGACAAGCACATGCCACTAAAACGCATCCGTGTTCGGCACCCACCCTGCCCGTGGCTAGCCAAAAATTAAGACCTGAGATCGAAAATGAAAGAACGTGATTGCGCAAGGAAGCTCAAAGACAAGCACCCGAATGCAGAGACGTGTAAACGGTACAGGCAGTGTAGAAATGCTGTAAAACGAGCACAGTACATCGCATGCTCTTCATACTTCAAAAGGAACTTAAAGAACAGTCGACAAACTACCTGGTCCAACATCAAGCGATTCTTCATGGCCGGCAAGAAGCCCAAGAACGACGGAGCGGAGCCGCCTGGAGGGCCTAGCAAGTGGGCCGACAAGCTGAACAATCACTTCGCTTCGGTTGGTCCCACCGTAGCCAAATATCTGTCAGCGGCCGCGTCTAATGGTGACCAGCTGGGTCCGCACCCACCCCGAGTGTGTGCCAATGCGTTTCGAGTGACCCCTGCCACACTACCCGAGTTGGCAATGGCACTAAAAAGAATGGATACGTCTCGCGCGTGTGGCACTGACAGTGTCACGATTCAGATGATACGAATGACGTTTCCTGTGATCGGACCACACTTGTTGAACGTGCTAAACTGCTCACTGGTAACTGGTCAGGTCCCCAAAATGTGGAAAATTGCTATTATACTGTCTGTACTGTCTGTCTGTACTTATACTTTACTGTCTTTAAGTCAGGAGACCGCACAGACCCCAGTAACTATAGACCAATATCGATTGTGTCAGTCATAGGGAAGCTCTGTGAACGGATCGTGTGTACTCAGTTAGAGCAATTTCTGCAATCTAACTACATACTGTACTCGCAACAGTATGGCTTTCGTCAAAGCCACTCAACTGAGCTTGCCATGTTGGATGCTGTCACGGGCATAACAAACCAGATTGATGCAGGACGGGTAGCCACACTGGTGACTGCTGACACGTCCAGAGCGTTTGATAGCGTACGCCATGATATGTTGCTGGATAAGCTCGGTTGGTATGGCGTAGACAGACATTGGTTTGAGGATTGGTTGTCGCATCGTTGTCAGTCTGTTCGTGGTGGTTCGTCGAACCTCGTGCCAGTTACTCACGGTGTCGTTCAGGGTTCGGTGCTTGAACCGGTTCTTTTCCTAATTTTCACCAATGATTTCGCCTCACATATTTCAGACAGTAAGGTCATTATGTATGCAATGATGCACAGTGCATCGACTCAGACGAACCATGCAACGTAGATTTGCTAAAATCAGAATTGAACGTATACCTTAGCTACCGCTTTGACCTGGTTTACTCAAAATGGTCTGAAAATCAACCCATCAAAGACTGAATTTATAGTGTTTAAAACAAGACGTAGGATAATCAGCAAAATAAGCATCCGCGTTGGTGACCATACCCTTGTAGCTACTTCTAAAGCTTAAGTGCTAGGAGTCGTGCTTGATCCCGCCCTTACCTGGGAACACCACATATCATTGACCGTTTAGCGCTGCTATCAGGTGCTCGTAGGCATGTACAGATTACGAAATAGGCTACCGCGTGAACTAAGGGTGTTCCTGATTGAAGCATTAGTTTTCCCTCTCCATCAGATATTGCGCCTGTGTATGAGGTGGCGCGTGTGCCATTCATAAGTGGAGACTGCAAAAAGTCGTTCATTTTGCAGCGATAATTATTTCAAACTTGAAAAAGAACGACCATATATCCGGAACACTGGCTGAGCTCGGATGGCCGTCCATTGACAACATGATCGTTGATTCTGACATTACCCTGATAAATCGACTATTGGCCAGCGAGTATGCACCACCTGCGCTGATTGACCTGCTCTCTTTTCGAAGTGAGGTGACAGACCGTTCGTCACGCTCATCTACGGCTCCCTTTTTCAGCTCCCGCAGGTGCGAACGGAGCTTAAACGAAGGTCTTTCTCTTACAGAGCTCTTAAAAATTGGAATGACTTGATACCTGAGTACAGACAACACCAAATGAGATACGAAATTCAAGAATGATGAATTGTTCTAAGAATGTTTTCTGTTTTCTTCGAAGGAATAGTCAACATATCGTGCACCTGTATTGCGTGTTATATGCACGGTATATACTGTTCAATCTTGTCTTGATCAGTGTTTTACATATTGTTACATGAGCACAGAAAAGCCAGTACTCTGGAAGTGTTCAAATATATGATGATACATACATACATGTGTAGCGATGTAGGTAATAAGGTAGTGTGTAATGAGATGATGAGATATTTAGGTAATGATGTAGCGTGTAATTAGATGATGAGATATGTAGGTAATGAGGTAGTGTGTAATGATATGGTGATATATGTAGGTAATGAGATGATGAGATATGTAGGTAATGAGATGATGAGATATGTAGGTAAAGAGGTAGTGTGTAATGAAATGATGAGATATGTAGATAATGAGATGATGAGATATGTAGGTAATAAGGTAGTGTGTAATGAGATGGTGAGATATGTAGGTAATGAGATGATGAGATGTGTAGGTAAAGAGGTAGTGTGTAATAAGATGGTGAGATGTGTAGGTAATGAGGTAGTGTGTAATGAGATGATGAGATATGTAAGTAATGAGGTAGTATGTAATGAGATGATGAGATATGTAGGTAATGAGGTAGTGTGTAATGAAATGATGGCATATGTAGGTAATGAGATTATGAGTTATGTAGGTAATGAGGTAGTGTGTAATGAAATGATGACATATGTAGGTAATGAGATTATGAGTTGTGTAGGTAATGAGGTAGTGTGTAATGAAATGATGACATATGTAGGTAATGAGATTATGAGTTGTGTAGGTAATGAGGTAGTGTGTAATGAAATGATGACATATGTAGGTAATGAGATTATGAGTTGTGTAGGTAAAGAGGTAGTGTGTAATGAGATTATGAGTTGTGTAGGTAATGAGGTAGTGTGTAATGAGATTATGAGTTGTGTAGGTAATGAGGTAGTGTGTAATGAAATGATGACATATGTAGGTAATGAGATTATGAGTTGTGTAGGTAAAGAGGTAGTGTGTAATGAGATTATGAGTTGTGTAGGTAATGAGGTAGTGTGTAATGAAATGATGACATATGTAGGTAATGAGATTATGAGTTGTGTAGGTAAAGAGGTAGTGTGTAATGAGATTATGAGTTGTGTAGGTAATGAGGTAGTGTGTAATGAGATTATGAGTTGTGTAGGTAATGAGGTAGTGTGTAATGAAATGATGACATATGTAGGTAATGAGATTATGAGTTGTGTAGGTAAAGAGGTAGTGTGTAATGAGATTATGAGTTGTGTAGGTAATGAGGTAGTGTGTAATGAAATGATGACATATGTAGGTAATGAGATTATGAGTTGTGTAGGTAAAGAGGTAGTGTGTAATGAGATTATGAGTTGTGTAGGTAATGAGGTAGTGTGTAATGAAATGATGACATATGTAGGTAATGAGATTATGAGTTGTGTAGGTAATGAGGTAGTGTGTAATGAAATGATGACATATGTAGGTAATGAGATTATGAGTTGTGTAGGTAATGAGGTAGTGTGTAATGAAATGATGACATATGTAGGTAATGAGATTATGAGTTGTGTAGGTAATGAGGTAGTGTGTAATGAAATGATGACATATGTAGGTAATGAGATTATGAGTTGTGTAGGTAATGAGGTAGTGTGTAATGCGATGATGAGATGTGTAGGTAATGAGGTAGTGTGTAATGAAATGATGACATATGTAGGTAATGAGATTATGAGTTGTGTAGGTAATGAGGTAGTGTGTAATGAAATGATGACATATGTAGGTAATGAGATTATGAGTTGTGTAGGTAAAGAGGTAGTGTGTAATGAGATTATGAGTTGTGTGGGTAATGAGGTAGTGTGTAATGAGATTATGAGTTGTGTAGGTAATGAGGTAGTGTGTAATGAAATGATGACATATGTAGGTAATGAGATTATGAGTTGTGTAGGTAAAGAGGTAGTGTGTAATGAGATTATGAGTTGTGTAGGTAATGAGGTAGTGTGTAATGAAATGATGACATATGTAGGTAATGAGATTATGAGTTGTGTAGGTAAAGAGGTAGTGTGTAATGAGATTATGAGTTGTGTAGGTAATGAGGTAGTGTGTAATGAAATGATTACATATGTAGGTAATGAGATTATGAGTTGTGTAGGTAATGAGGTAGTGTGTAATGAAATGATGACATATGTAGGTAATGAGATTATGAGTTGTGTAGGTAAAGAGGTAGTGTGTAATGAGATTATGAGTTGTGTAGGTAATGAGGTAGTGTGTAATGCGATGATGAGATGTGTAGGTAATGAGGTAGTGTGTAATGAGATGATGAGTTGTGTAGGTAATGAGGTAGTGTGTAATGCGATGATGAGTAGTGTGTAATTTATTTTATTTATTTTATTAGTTATAAAACAACCACAGGCCGAAGCCCACATACGGCTGTAGTCAAAGCACACAACACACGCATCCTCATGCATTCACGCATGCATACCTAAGACATGTTGACAATGACAATAAATAAGTGAACCAATATCCCGCTACCCTACGCAAAAGTAGGGCAAGTGACTTAAAGTCAGCACCGCTGCCCCGCCCACGGGAATCAATAACTGCCTTCACTGCATGCAAACTTAAAAGCTTGCGACTTAAAAGTAGTTGAACAAAATAAATCAGTCTCTAGCATTTCCTGGATAAATCTGTTGCAGGTCGCTGGTAGCCGCGATAAAAAGCTGTTCCGTACCGAATTCACCCTACCACCCGGCACACGAAACAGTCCAGTGTGTCTTGTGCGTCGAGTGGGAACAGACAGGTGAAACATTGACACTAGATTTCCACAGTCAAGGCGGCCACGAAGTACAGCATGCAAAAATCTTATGTCGGCTTGGATGAAACGAGCTTTGATGGACTGACATTTAAAATGTTTCAGCAGCGAAGAATAGTCCAAGGCGGGACAGCGGCGCTGGGTTGTACATCCTAACCACATAAGAAACCTGTGTTGCAGACGCTCGAGGCGTCTTAGTGGGTTGCTGCGGCCCCAGACCAGATAATTCTACCATATTCAATCACATCAAATAATGAGATGATGAGGCAGTGTGTAATAAGATGATGAGATGTGTAGGTAATGAGGTAGTGTGTAATGATATGATGAGATGTGTAGGTAATGAGGTAGTGTGTAATAAGATGATGAGATGTGTAGGTAATGAGGTAGTGTGTAATGATATGATGAGATGTGTAGGTAATGAGGTAGTGTGTAATAAGATGATGAGATGTGTAGGTAATGAGGTAGTGTGTAATGATATGATGAGATGTGTAGGTAATGAGGTAGTGTGTAATAAGATGATGAGATGTGTAGGTAATGAGGTAGTGTGTAATGATATGATGAGATGTGTAGGTAATGAGGTAGTGTGTAATAAGATGATGAGATGTGTAGGTAATGAGGTAGTGTGTAATAAGATGATTACATGTGTAGGTAATGAGGTAGTGTGTAATGAGATGATGAGATATGTAGGTAATGAGGTAGTGTGTAATGAGATGATGAGATGTGTAGGTAATGAGGTAGTGTGTAATAAGATGATGAGATGTGTAGGTAATGAGGTAGTGTGTAATACGATGATGAGATGTGTAGGTAATGAGGTAGTGTGTAATGAGATGATGAGATGTGTAGGTAGTGAGGTAGTGTGTAATGAGATGATGAGATGTGTAGGTAATGAGGTAGTGTGTAATAAGATGATGAGATGTGTAGGTAATTAGGTAGTGTGTAATAAGATGATGAGATGTGTAGGTAATGAGGTAGTGTGTAATGAGATGATGAGATATGTAGGTAATGAGGTAGTGTGTAATGAGATGATGAGATGTGTAGGTAATGAGATGATGAGATATGTAAGTAATGAGGTAGTGTGTAATGAGATGATGAGATATGTAGGTAATGAGATTATGAGTTGTGTAGGTAATGAGGTAGTGTGTAATGAGATGATGAGATGTGTAGGTAATGAGGTAGTGTGTAATGAGATGATGAGATGTGTAGGTAATGAGGTAGTGTGTAATGAGATGATGAGATGTGTAGGTAATGAGGTAGTGTGTAATAAGATGATGAGATGTGTAGGTAATTAGGTAGTGTGTAATAAGATGATGAGATGTGTAGGTAATGAGGTAGTGTGTAATGAGATGATGAGATATGTAGGTAATGAGGTAGTGTGTAATGAGATGATGAGATGTGTAGGTAATGAGGTAGTGTGTAATAAGATGATGAGATGTGTAGGTAATTAGGTAGTGTGTAATGAGATGATGCAATGTGTAGGTAATAAGGTAGTGTGTACTGTGTAATAAGATGATGAGATATGTAGGTAATGAGGTAGTGTGCAATAAGATGATGAGATGTGTAGGTAATGAGGTAGTGTGTAATAAGATGATGAGATATGTAGGTAATGAGGTAGTGTGTAATGAGATGATGAGATGTGTAGGTAATGAGGTAGTGAGTAAAAAGATGATGAGATATGTAGGTAATGAGGTAGTGTGTAATGAGATGATGAGATGTGTAGGTAATGAGGTAGTGAGTAAAAAGATGAGGAAATGTGTAGGTAATGAGGTAGTGTGTAATCAGATGATGAGATGTGTAGGTAATGAGGTAGTGTGTAATGAGATGATGAGATGTGTAGGTAATGAGGTAGTGTGTAATAAGATGATGAGATATGTAGGTAATGAGGTAGTGTGTAATAAGATCATGAGATGTGTAGGTAATGAGGTAGTGTGTAATAAGGTGATGAGATATGTAGGTAATGAGGTAGTGTGTAATGAGATGATGAGATGTGTAGGTAATGAGGTAGTGTGTAACCAGATGATGAGATATGTAGGTAATGAGGTAGTGTGTTATGAGATGATGAGATGTGTAGGTAATGAGGTAGTGTGTAATAAGATGATGAGATGTGTAGGTAATGAGGTAGTGTGTAATAAGATGATGAGATGTGTAGGTAATGAGGTAGTGTGTAATGAGATGATGAGATGTGTAGGTAATGAGGTAGTGAGTAAAAAGATGATGAGATGTGTAGGTAATGAGGTAGTATGTAATCAGATGATGAGATGTGTAGGTAATGAGGTAGTGTGTAATGAGATGATGAGATGTGTAGGTAATGAGGTAGTGTGTAATAAGATGATGAGATATGTAGGTAATGAGGTAGTGTGTAATAAGATCATGAGATGTGTAGGTAATGAGGTAGTGTGTAATAAGGTGATGAGATATGTAGGTAATGAGGTAGTGTGTAATGAGATGATGAGATGTGCAAGTAATGAGGTAGTGTGTAATCAGATGATGAGATATGTAGGTAATGAGGTAGTTGTAATGAGATGATGAGATGTGTAGGTAATGAGGTAGTGTGTAATAAGATGATGAGATGTGTAGGTAATGAGGTAGTGTGTAATAAGATGATGAGATGTGTAGGTAATGAGGTAGTTTGTAATGAGATGATGAGATATGTAGGTGATGAGGTAGTGTGTAATAAGATGATGAGATGGGTAGGTAATGAGATGATGAGATGTGTAGGTAATGAGGTAGTGTGTAATAGATGATGATATGTGTAGGTAATGAGGTAGTGTGTAATAAGATGATGAAATGTGTAGGTAATGATGTAGTGTGTAATAAGATGATGAGAGGTGTAGGTAATTAGGTAGTGTGTAATAAGATGATGAGACCTGTAGGTAATGAGGTAGTGTGTAATAAGATGATGAGATGTGTAGGTAATGAGGTAGTGTGTAATAAGATGATGAGATGTGTAGGTAATGAGGCAGTGTGTAATAAGATGATGAGATGTGTAGGTAATGAGGTAGTGTGTAATGAGATGATGAGATATGTAGGTAATGAGGTAGTGTGTAATAAGATGATGAGATATGTAGGTAATGAGGTAGTGTGTAATAAGATGATGAGATGTGTAGGTAATGAGGTAGTGTGTAATAAGATGGTGAGATATGTAGGTAATGAGGTAGTGTGTAATAAGATGATGAGATGTGTAGGTAATGAAGTAGTGTGTAATGAGATGGTGAGATATGTAGGTAATGAGATTATGAGTTGTGTAGGTAATGAGGTAGTGTGTAATAAGATAATGATATGTGTAGGTAATGAGGTAGTGTGTAATGAGATATGAGATGTGTAGGTAATGAGGTAGTGTGTAATGATATGATGAGATATGTATGTAATGAGATGATGACTTGTGTAGGCAATGAGGTAGTGTGTAATAAGATGATGAGATGTGTAGGTAATGAGGTAGTGTGTAATGAGATATGAGATGTGTAGGTGATGAGGTAGTGTGTAATGAGATAAGATGAGATATGTAGCTAATGAGGTAGTGTGTAATGAGATGATGAGATATGTAGGTAATGAGGTAGTGTGTAATAAGATGATGAGATGTGTAGGTAATGAGGTAGTGTGTAATAAGATGATGAGATGTGTAGGTAATGAGGTAGTGTGTAATGAGATGATGCGAGGTGTAGGTAATGAGGTAGTGTGTAATAAGATGATGAGATGTGTAGGTAATAAGGTAGTGTGTAATGAGATGATGCGATGTGTAGGTAATGAGGTAGTGTGTAATAAGATGATGAGATGTGTAGGCAATGAGGTAGTGTGTAATGAGATGATGAGATATGTAGGTAATGAGATGATGATATATGTAGGTAATGAGATGATGAGATATGTAGGTAATGAGGTAGTGTGTAATGAGATGAGATGAGATATGTAGGTAATGAGGTAGTGTGTAATGAGATGATGAGATATGTAGGTAATGAGGTAGTGTGTAATGAAATGATGAGATATGTAGGCAATGAGGTAGTGTGTAATGAGATGATGAGATATGTAGGTAATGAGGTAGTGCGTAATGAGATGATGAGATATGTAGGTAATGAGGTAGTGTGTAATGAGATGATGAGATATGTAGGTAATGAGGTAGTATTAATGAGATGATGAGATATGTAGGTAATGAGGTAGTGTGTAATGAAATGATGGCATATGTAGGTAATGAGATTATGAGTTATGTAGGTAATGAGGTAGTGTGTAATGAAATGATGACATATGTAGGTAATGAGATTATGAGTTGTGTAGGTAATGAGGTAGTGTGTAATGAAATGATGACATATGTAGGTAATGAGATTATGAGTTGTGTAGGTAATGAGGTAGTGTGTAATGAAATGATGACATATGTAGGTAATGAGATTATGAGTTGTGTAGGTAAAGAGGTAGTGTGTAATGAGATTATGAGTTGTGTAGGTAATGAGGTAGTGTGTAATGAGATTATGAGTTGTGTAGGTAATGAGGTAGTGTGTAATGAAATGATGACATATGTAGGTAATGAGATTATGAGTTGTGTAGGTAAAGAGGTAGTGTGTAATGAGATTATGAGTTGTGTAGGTAATGAGGTAGTGTGTAATGAAATGATGACATATGTAGGTAATGAGATTATGAGTTGTGTAGGTAAAGAGGTAGTGTGTAATGAGATTATGAGTTGTGTAGGTAATGAGGTAGTGTGTAATGAGATTATAAGTTGTGTAGGTAATGAGGTAGTGTGTAATGAAATGATGACATATGTAGGTAATGAGATTATGAGTTGTGTAGGTAAAGAGGTAGTGTGTAATGAGATTATGAGTTGTGTAGGTAATGAGGTAGTGTGTAATGAAATGATGACATATGTAGGTAATGAGATTATGAGTTGTGTAGGTAAAGAAGTAGTGTGTAATGAGATTATGAGTTGTGTAGGTAATGAGGTAGTGTGTAATGAAATGATGACATATGTAGGTAATGAGATTATGAGTTGTGTAGGTAATGAGGTAGTGTGTAATGAAATGATGACATATGTAGGTAATGAGATTATGAGTTGTGTAGGTAATGAGGTAGTGTGTAATGAAATGATGACATATGTAGGTAATGAGATTATGAGTTGTGTAGGTAATGAGGTAGTGTGTAATGAAATGATGACATATGTAGGTAATGAGATTATGAGTTGTGTAGGTAATGAGGTAGTGTGTAATGCGATGATGAGATGTGTAGGTAATGAGGTAGTGTGTAATGAAATGATGACATATGTAGGTAATGAGATTATGAGTTGTGTAGGTAATGAGGTAGTGTGTAATGAAATGATGACATATGTAGGTAATGAGATTATGAGTTGTGTAGGTAAAGAGGTAGTGTGTAATGAGATTATGAGTTGTGTAGGTAATGAGGTAGTGTGTAATGAGATTATGAGTTGTGTAGGTAATGAGGTAGTGTGTAATGAAATGATGACATATGTAGGTAATGAGATTATGAGTTGTGTAGGTAAAGAGGTAGTGTGTAATGAGATTATGAGTTGTGTAGGTAATGAGGTAGTGTGTAATGAAATGATGACATATGTAGGTAATGAGATTATGAGTTGTGTAGGTAAAGAGGTAGTGTGTAATGAGATTATGAGTTGTGTAGGTAATGAGGTAGTGTGTAATGAAATGATTACATATGTAGGTAATGAGATTATGAGTTGTGTAGGTAATGAGGTAGTGTGTAATGAAATGATGACATATGTAGGTAATGAGATTATGAGTTGTGTAGGTAAAGAGGTAGTGTGTAATGAGATTATGAGTTGTGTAGGTAATGAGGTAGTGTGTAATGCGATGATGAGATGTGTAGGTAATGAGGTAGTGTGTAATGAGATGATGAGTTGTGTAGGTAATGAGGTAGTGTGTAATGCGATGATGAGTAGTGTGTAATTTATTTTATTTATTTTATTAGTTATAAAACAACCACAGGCCGAAGCCCACATACGGCTGTAGTCAAAGCACACAACACACGCATCCTCATGCATTCACGCATGCATACCTAAGACATGTTGACAATGACAATAAATAAGTGAACCAATATCCCGCTACCCTACGCAAAAGTAGGGCAAGTGACTTAAAGTCAGCACCGCTGCCCCGCCCACGGGAATCAATAACTGCCTTCACTGCATGCAAACTTAAAAGCTTGCGACTTAAAAGTAGTTGAACAAAATAAATCAGTCTCTAGCATTTCCTGGATAAATCTGTTGCAGGTCGCTGGTAGCCGCGATAAAAAGCTGTTCCGTACCGAATTCACCCTACCACCCGGCACACGAAACAGTCCAGTGTGTCTTGTGCGTCGAGTGGGAACAGACAGGTGAAACATTGACACTAGATTTCCACAGTCAAGGCGGCCACGAAGTACAGCATGCAAAAATCTTATGTCGGCTTGGATGAAACGAGCTTTGATGGACTGACATTTAAAATGTTTCAGCAGCGAAGAATAGTCCAAGGCGGGACAGCGGCGCTGGGTTGTACATCCTAACCATATAAGAAACCTGTGTTGCAGACGCTCGAGGCGTCTTAGTGGGTTGCTGCGGCCCCAGACCAGATAATTCTACCATATTCAATCACATCAAATAATGAGATGATGAGGCAGTGTGTAATAAGATGATGAGATGTGTAGGTAATGAGGTAGTGTGTAATGATATGATGAGATGTGTAGGTAATGAGGTAGTGTGTAATAAGATGATGAGATGTGTAGGTAATGAGGTAGTGTGTAATGATATGATGAGATGTGTAGGTAATGAGGTAGTGTGTAATAAGATGATGAGATGTGTAGGTAATGAGGTAGTGTGTAATGATATGATGAGATGTGTAGGTAATGAGGTAGTGTGTAATAAGATGATGAGATGTGTAGGTAATGAGGTAGTGTGTAATGATATGATGAGATGTGTAGGTAATGAGGTAGTGTGTAATAAGATGATGAGATGTGTAGGTAAAGAGGTAGTGTGTAATAAGATGATTACATGTGTAGGTAATGAGGTAGTGTGTAATGAGATGATGAGATATGTAGGTAATGAGGTAGTGTGTAATGAGATGATGAGATGTGTAGGTAATGAGGTAGTGTGTAATAAGATGATGAGATGTGTAGGTAATGAGGTAGTGTGTAATACGATGATGAGATGTGTAGGTAATGAGGTAGTGTGTAATGAGATGATGAGATGTGTAGGTAATGAGGTAGTGTGTAATGAGATGATGAGATGTGTAGGTAATGAGGTAGTGTGTAATAAGATGATGAGATGTGTAAGTAATTAGGTAGTGTGTAATAAGATGATGAGATGTGTAGGTAATGAGGTAGTGTGTAATGAGATGATGAGATATGTAGGTAATGAGGTAGTGTGTAATGAGATGATGAGATGTGTAGGTAATGAGATGATGAGATATGTAAGTAATGAGGTAGTGTGTAATGAGATGATGAGATATGTAGGTAATGAGATTATGAGTTGTGTAGGTAATGAGGTAGTGTGTAATGAGATGATGAGATGTGTAGGTAATGAAGTAGTGTGTAATGAGATGATGAGATGTGTAGGTAATGAGGTAGTGTGTAATGAGATGATGAGATGTGTAGGTAATGAGGTAGTGTGTAATAAGATGATGAGATGTGTAGGTAATTAGGTAGTGTGTAATAAGATGATGAGATGTGTAGGTAATGAGGTAGTGTGTAATGAGATGATGAGATATGTAGGTAATGAGGTAGTGTGTAATGAGATGATGAGATGTGTAGGTAATGAGGTAGTGTGTAATAAGATGATGAGATGTGTAGGTAATTAGGTAGTGTGTAATGAGATGATGCAATGTGTAGGTAATAAGGTAGTGTGTACTGTGTAATAAGATGATGAGATATGTAGGTAATGAGGTAGTGTGCAATAAGATGATGAGATGTGTAGGTAATGAGGTAGTGTGTAATAAGATGATGAGATATGTAGGTAATGAGGTAGTGTGTAATGAGATGATGAGATGTGTAGGTAATGAGGTAGTGAGTAAAAAGATGATGAGATATGTAGGTAATGAGGTAGTGTGTAATGAGATAATGAGATGTGTAGGTAATGAGGTAGTGAGTAAAAAGATGATGAGATGTGTAGGTAATGAGGTAGTGTGTAATCAGATGATGAGATGTGTAGGTAATGAGGTAGTGTGTAATGAGATGATGAGATGTGTAGGTAATGAGGTAGTGTGTAATAAGATGATGAGATATGTAGGTAATGAGGTAGTGTGTAATAAGATCATGAGATGTGTAGGTAATGAGGTAGTGTGTAATAAGGTGATGAGATATGTAGGTAATGAGGTAGTGTGTAATGAGATGATGAGATGTGTAGGTAATGAGGTAGTGTGTAATCAGATGATGAGATATGTAGGTAATGAGGTAGTGTGTTATGAGATGATGAGATGTGTAGGTAATGAGGTAGTGTGTAATAAGATGATGAGATGTGTAGGTAATGAGGTAGTGTGTAATAAGATGATGAGATGTGTAGGTAATGAGGTAGTGTGTAATGAGATGATGAGATGTGTAGGTAATGAGGTAGTGAGTAAAAAGATGATGAGATGTGTAGGTAATGAGGTAGTGTGTAATCAGATGATGAGATGTGTAGGTAATGAGGTAGTGTGTAATGAGATGATGAGATGTGTAGGTAATGAGGTAGTGTGTAATAAGATGATGAGATATGTAGGTAATGAGGTAGTGTGTAATAAGATCATGAGATGTGTAGGTAATGAGGTAGTGTGTAATAAGGTGATGAGATATGTAGGTAATGAGGTAGTGTGTAATGAGATGATGAGATGTGTAGGTAATGAGGTAGTGTGTAATCAGATGATGAGATATGTAGGTAATGAGGTAGTGTGTAATGAGATGATGAGATGTGTAGGTAATGAGGTAGTGTGTAATAAGATGATGAGATGTGTAGGTAATGAGGTAGTGTGTAATAAGATGATGAGATGTGTAGGTAATGAGGTAGTGTGTAATGAGATGATGAGATATGTAGGTAATGAGGTAGTGTGTAATAAGATGATGAGATGGGTAGGTAATGAGATGATGAGATGTGTAGGTAATGAGGTAGTGTGTAATAGATGATGAGATGTGTAGGTAATGAGGTAGTGTGTAATAAGATGATGAAATGTGTAGGTAATGATGTAGTGTGTAATAAGATGATGAGATGTGTAGGTAATTAGGTAGTGTGTAATAAGATGATGAGACCTGTAGGTAATGAGGTAGTGTGTAATAAGATGATGAGATGTGTAGGTAATGAGGTAGTGTGTAATAAGATGATGAGATGTGTAGGTAATGAGGCAGTGTGTAATAAGATGATGAGATGTGTAGGTAATGAGGTAGTGTGTAATGAGATGATGAGATATGTAGGTAATGAGGTAGTGTGTAATAAGATGATGAGATATGTAGGTAATGAGGTAGTGTGTAATAAGATGATGAGATGTGTAGGTAACGAGGTAGTGTGTAATAAGATGGTGAGATATGTAGGTAATGAGGTAGTGTGTAATAAGATGATGAGATGTGTAGGTAATGAAGTAGTGTGTAATGAGATGATGAGATATAAAGGTAATGAGATTATGAGTTGTGTAGGTAATGAGGTAGTGTGTAATAAGATAATGAGATGCGTAGGTAATGAGGTAGTGTGTAATGAGATATGAGATGTGTAGGTAATGAGGTAGTGTGTAATGATATGATGAGATATGTATGTAATGAGATGATGACTTGTGTAGGCAATGAGGTAGTGTGTAATAAGATGATGAGATGTGTAGGTAATGAGGTAGTGTGTAATGAGATATGAGATGTGTAGGTGATGAGGTAGTGTGTAATGAGATAAGATGAGATATGTAGGTAATGAGGTAGTGTGTAATAAGATGATGAGATGTGTAGGTAATGAGGTAGTGTGTAATAAGATGATGAGATGTGTAGGTAATGAGGTAGTGTGTAATGAGATGATGCGATGTGTAGGTAATGAGGTAGTGTGTAATAAGATGATGAGATGTGTAGGTAATGAGGTAGTGTGTAATGAGATGATGCGATGTGTAGGTAATGAGGTAGTGTGTAATAAGATGATGAGATGTGTAGGCAATGAGGTAGTGTGTAATGAGATGATGAGATATGTAGGTAATGAGATGATGATATATGTAGGTAATGAGATGATGAGATATGTAGGTAATGAGGTAGTGTGTAATGAGATGAGATGAGATATGTAGGTAATGAGGTAGTGTGTAATGAGATGATGAGATATGTAGGTAATGAGGTAGTGTGTAATGAAATGATGAGATATGTAGGCAATGAGGTAGTGTGTAATGAGATGATGAGATATGTAGGTAATGAGGTAGTGCGTAATGAGATGATGAGATATGTAGGTAATGAGGTAGTGTGTAATGAGATGATGAGATATGTAGGTAATGAGGTAGTGTGTAATTAAATGATGAGATATGTAGGTAATGAGGTAGTGTGTAATGAGATGATGAGATATGTAGGTAATGAGGTAGTGTGTAATGAGATGATGAGATATGTAGGTAATGAGGTAGTGTGTAATAAGTTGATGAGATATGTAGGTAATGAGGTAGTGTGTAATGAGATGATGAGATATGTAGGTAATGAGGTAGTGTGTAATGAGATGATGAGATATGTAGGTAATGAGATGATGAGATATGTAGGCAATAAGGTAGTGTGTAATGAGATGATGAGATGTGTAGGTAATGAGGTAGTGTGTAATGAGATGATGAGTTTGTAGGTATTGAGGTAGTGTGTAATGAGATGATGAGATATGTAGGTAATGAGATGATGAGATATGTAGGCAATAAGGTAGTGTGTAATGAGATGATGAGATATGTAGGTAATGAGGTAGTGTGTAATGAGATGATGAGATATGTAGGTAATGAGGTAGTGTGTAATAAGATGATGAGATATGTAGGTAATGAGGTAATGTGTAATGAGATGATGAGATATGTAGGTAATGAGGGAGTGTGTAATGAGATATGAGATGTGTAGGTAATGAGGTAGTGTGTAATAAGATGATGAGATGTGTAGGTAAAGAGGTAGTGTGTAATGAGATGATGAGATGTGTAGGTAATGAGGTAGTGTGTAATGAGATGATGAGTTATGTAGGTATTGAGGTAGTGTGTAATGAGATGATGAGATATGTAGGTAATGAGATGATGAGATATGTAGGCAATAAGGTAGTGTGTAATGAGATGATGAGATATGTAGGTAATGAGGTAGTGTGTAATGAGATGATGAGATATGTAGGTAATGAGGTAGTGTGTAATAAGATGATGAGATATGTAGGTAATGAGGTAGTGTGTAATGAGATGATGAGATGTGTAGGTAATGAGGTAGTGTGTAATGAGATGATGAGATATGGAGGTTTGGAATTCAGGCGACACCCCACCGTTTCCCCCACTGCTCATCAAATCGAACAGGTCCGAGTTATGGAGGATGTTTCTAACAATAACAAGTTGTCGATAGATGAACAATATCCCGTATAGGAAAAGTTACGTTTAGTTTCTCATGGAAGTCTATAAATAGCCTTTGTTTATATTCCGCTCAGTTGCCTAAGCTTTGTTTCTTGTTTAGAGATGGTCAAAACAAGCACACCTGCACGCGGCGAACTCCACCCCGACTGGTTCAGTCGGGCATGCTTGCCTGAGTAGGGCCTATTAGTGACTCCCCTCGCGAAATGAGGCGTAATCAACGAGACGAGATTAAATCACAAGCTGGCGAGCAACGCGTGACTACGCTGGAGTCCAAACCGTCCGAGTAATGCCTCTTATTCTCCACCAGTTGTAGGTACGGTGTCAACATTTTCGAGGTGAACGATAAGGCAAAATTGTGTTAACCATAAAAACTGCAAACATTTGATAACACTCCTTTGCGCAGGCGTAGTAGAGTCGACCCTCCCCACTGCTTGGTAGTTGGTACGGTGCTTACGGTACTGTCTGGTACGGTGCGTACGGTACTGTCTGGTACGGTGCGTACGGTACTGTCTGGTACGGTGCTTGTGGTACTGTCTGGTACGGTGCGTACGGTACTGCCTGGTACGGTGCTTGCGGTACTGTCTGGTACGGTGCGTACGGTACTGTCTGGTACGGTGCTTGCGGTAATGTCTGGTACGGTGCTTGCGGTACTGTCTGGTACGGTGCGTACGGTACTGTCTGGTACGGTGCTTGCGGTAATGTCTGGTACGGTGCTTGCGGTACTGTCTGGTACGGTGCCTGCGGTACTGTCTGATACGGTGCGTACGGTACTGTCTGGTACGTCTGGTACGGTACTGTCTGGTGCGGTGCTTGTGGTACTGTCTGGTACGGTGCGTACGGTACTGTCTGGTACGGTGCGTACGGTACTGTCTGGTACGCTGCGTACGGTACTGTCTGGTACTCTGCGTACGGTACTGTCTGGTACGGTACGTGCGGTACTGTCTGGTACGGTGCGTACGGTACTGTCTGGTACGGTACTGTCTGGTACGGTGCGTATGGTACTGTCTGGTACGCTGCGTACGGTACTGTCTGGTACGGTGCGTGCGGTACTGTCTGGTACGGTGCGTACGGTACTGTCTGGTACGGTGCGTACGGTACTGTCTGGTTCGGTGCGTACGGTACTGTCTGGTACGCTGCGTACGGTACTGTCTGGTACGGTGCTTGCCGTGTGTTGAGGCAATCTGAGGGCAGACGACCTGGCAAGGGCAGCTTGCGACTCGCAAAGAATCACGCCAATCAGGCTTGAAACGACTCATTTGTTTTAGTCGACTCAGTATGGCTCAACAGCCGAAGAACTGACTCAACTCTTGACTCAAGTGCTGTTTTGAAAAATTGAATCGACTCGACTTAAAAATAGATTTGAGTCGACTCAATTTGACTCATCATCACATGTTGAACTTGATGTTGACCAGGGAGGGGGTCGGGTGTCTGCAGAATCGCATTTTATCTAGTGTTAACTGGGTTGCTCAGGGAGGGGGGTAAGGCCCAGTGCCCCCCCCCCCCCTGGCTATGTCCCTGTTGTAGCAGAATCAAATTTGCTTGAGTCGCCTCAAGTCTGACTCACAGTCGAAGAACTGACTCGACTCTTGACTCAAGTGCTGGTTCAAACAAATTGAATCGACTCGACTCTTGACTCAAGTGCTGTTTTGTAATTGAATCGACTCGACTCATGACTCATCCAGAAATGTCCGACTCATGAGTCGGTTGATGACTCAACTCAGGAGTCGGTTACAAGTCTGACGCCAATAGCCGTATCTCCCGAACAATCAGCCACCAAAGTGTCCAAGGCCATTTCCTCGGCTGCCCGGATCAGAGGGATACCGAAACCAAGGGTCGACACGCGCACAGCATTACACCCTTCCTTCCTGAAGAAGTGGCCTAGAAGCAGTTGTAATAGTCGCTCCAAAGAGGTAGATAGACCACACGCGACTGACTCACAGACAAAGCCTGAATCGCGAACCCCCTCCAATCTGCTTGCACTGTAACGATAATCTAACTGTTAACCCTCGCTCGGGTAGGGCAAAATCACTACGTGTTCGGGTAGGGGGTTGGTACGACCCCCCCCCCCCCCCCCCTTAGCGTTTCGCCCCTAATTGAGCTAGAGATTCTCGGCAAAGACGAGCGTGTTGCTTGTGACGAGAGGAAGCCGATGATACCCAATGTTAAGGTCTTAGGTCATTAGGTGACCTCTGAGGTCATGTCAATGACCAAAAAGTCATCAAAATTGTAAATGCGTATAAATTCAATTTTATCGAGCTAGAATCGTGAATGAGCATATCACAATGCTTAATGGGTGCCAAATTCGTAATCAGCGTTACAAAATGTCCTAAAAATGCCAAATTCCAAAAAGGTCATGTCAGGTCATCTGAGGTCAGTGACCTCGGTTGACCTGTGGAAGCGCATGACCCCAGTGGAACACATAATTATGTAAAATGGATCTCAAATTTGAAATCAGCGTCACAAAGTATCCTAGAAACCGCCAAAGCCCAAAGAAGTCATCTGAGGTCATCGGAGGTCAATGACCTCAGTTGACCTCTGAAAAGGTCAATCGAGCATCGATACTGCGTTACAACGTTCAAGTTATCGATACTGCGTTCAATATGGTTACAGCATTCATCGATACTGCGTTCAAGTTACAAGCATCGATACTGCTGGACGCCAGTTGCGCCTGACATGACCTTGAGAAACAGGTCATAGGTCACGGGTCATGTGGGTTAGAAATTCAAAATTTTCAGAGTATGTGGGATTTTTTTCTCTCTCAAAAGTAAGGTACTGAAAGTTGCATCGAAATCGGTTGGAAACTACGCGAGTTATTTCAGAAAAACCGAAGGGTGGCATCCACCCCCCTACCCGGGCGAGGGTTAAGCATATCCTTATCACCTGTCCCCGTTTCCAGTCCCAGCGTCTTCCACTTCAGAATTTTACGTCAATGCACAATCTTCAATTTATTTTCTCTTCCTATCCTTGCTCGGAGACAACCATCCTACTTTACTAGACAAGTTATTTACTTTTCTACTGGATTGAAATATCTTCCACTCCATAGCCGCTACGGGCACATGTTTGTGTCACACCATACCCCCCCCCCCCCCCTTCCATGGCATCGAGACGAGCGAGGCGCACGCGGATGGCGGGGGGCGCTGTCCGGCCGGCTCGCCTCCGCTGGCGATGGCCCAGCCTGACCGACATCCGCGGCTGTCGGGTGACGGCGCGGAGAGGCGCGGAGAGCTCTCCACCTCGCTAGAGGGTAGTCACTGGCGGATCCAGTCTCTCTCCGTGGGGAGGAGGGCATCGTTTTGTGGCAAAAAGGTACCCCCCATTTTTGTATCCGTGTATTTGGGTCAGTCGCCTTATGTTGGTATTCGAGCTTCAGAAATTCACTTTTCAAATTCACAACAACAAAAAATTGAGGATTTTTTCTTCCGAAAAAAGTTTTTTCTTCTTCTATTTTCGGGGGTCAAAAACACAAAATTTCACAACTCCGAGATAGTCATTTAAATGAAGAATGAAGAGAATGTCATTTCCTTTCTTTTGACGTTTTTTATTTGCAATTTGCTTCAAACCCCTATTTTCTACAATTGTTCAAACATTAATAGTTTTTCCACCAAAAAACGGCATGACATGGCGTCACTTAAACGTCATTATTTCCCAAAACACTACATCAACTGAATTGGAATTGGGTGAGAAGACGTAGCATTGATGCAGCATACGGTACGGAAGGTTTGACGTTGATATTTATCATAGTTTTCAAGATTTGTTAAATAAAATCCGGGAAGGGGGCTTATTCTGCCCCCCCCCCCCCCCCCCCACACACACACACACACACACACACACACACACACACACACACCACCACCAGCGGGGCGCGGGTTAAGTGTCGCCGGGCTGCTTGAATTGCATCAGGTGCGCTGATTTGTATATCATTGAAAGAAAGGGATACTATGTTATGTTTTAATTTCCTGTTGCATGAGGCAGCATGACTGCAACCGTAAGTGGGCCCTGTGCCTGTGGTTGTTGACTCAATAAATAAATACATAAAAAATACATACAAACTTCAAATTAAATCACTAGAGAGAGGAAAAAAACTTCCGTTTTCATGAAGTTTTCTTCTAAGATCATTGTTTTCACGTTCAGTGCAGGGAACGCGCGGGAGGAGATACTTGTATTGAATGTCCCTCTCATATTCCTGTGGGGGGGGCATTTTCCCCTGATGCCCCCTGGATCCGCCAGTGCCAGCAATTACCGCCAAGGAGAACCTCTGCCAGACACTTACCTAATGGAATTCATTTTCCCATTTTCCAAATTTGTATAAGCCATTGCGAAAGTTGTGTCATGCCGCGAAGCGGCGCGAAATTTTCCGTTTTTTGACTGTGGATAGCTGGATTTTGACTGCTGCAAAGACAATTGTTTGCGATATTACGATAAATTGGGAACGCACGGGGGGGGACATACTTGTATTGAATCCCCCCTGCATATTCCTGCGGGGGGGGAGAATTTCCCCTGACGCCATGCCCCCCCCCCCCCCTCCCCCCTGGATCCGCCAGTGAGAGTAGTACTGAACGTCCTATCAGCTATGGGTCATGGGCCACGGCGCAGGCTATCCACCTCGCTAGAGGGTAGGACTGGACCTCCCTGATCAGCTATAGGTCATGGGCTGGGAGCAGGCTCTCCACCTCGCTAGAGGGTAGGATTGGACGACCCTGATCAGCTTTAGGTCATGGGCCGCGGAGCAGGCTCTCCACCTCGCTAGAGGGTAGGACTGGACGTCCCTGATCAGCTATAGGTCATGGGCCGCGGAGCAGGCTCTCCACCTCGCTAGAGGGTAGGACTGGACGTCCCTGATCAGCTATAGGTCATGGGTCGCGGAGCAGGCTCTCCACCTCGCTAGAGGGTAGGACTGGACGTCCCTGATCAGCTATAGGTCATGGGTCGCGGAACAGGCTATCCACCTCGCTAGAGGGTAGGACTGGACCTCCCTGATCAGCTATAGGTCATGGGCTGGGAGCAGGCTCTCCACCTCGCTAGAGGGTAGGACTGGACCTCCCTGATCAGCTATGGGTCATGGGCCGCGGAGCAGGCTCTCTACCTCGCTAGAGGGTAGGACTGGACGTCCCTGATCAGCTATAGGTCATGGGCCTCGGAGCAGGCTCTCCACCTCGCTAGAGGGTAGGACTGGACGTCCCTGATCAGCTATAGGTCATGGGCCGCGGAGCAGGCTCTCCACCTCGCTAGAGGGTAGGACTGTACGTCCCTGATCAGCTATAGGTCATGGGCTGGGAGTAGGCTCTCCACCTCGCTAGAGGGTAGGACTGGACGTCCCTGATCAGCTATAGGTCATGGGCCTCGGAGCAGGCTCTCCACCTCGCTAGAGGGTAGGACTGGACGTCCCTGATCAGCTATAGGTCATGGGCCGCGGAGCAGGCTCTCCACCTCGCTAGAGGGTAGGACTGGACGTCCCTGATCATCTATGGGTCATGGGCTGGACGTCCCTGATCAGCTATGAGTCATGGACTGGACGTCTCTGATCATCTATGGGTCATGGGCTGGACGTCCCCGATCAGCTATGAGTCATGGACTGGACGTCCCTGATCATCTATGGGTCATGGACCGGACGTCCCTGATCAGCTATAGGTCATAGGTCGCGGAGCAGGCTCTCTACCTCGCTAGAGGGTAGGACTGGACCTCCCTGATCAGCTATGGGTCATGGGCCTCGGAGCAGGCTCTCCACCTCGCTAGAGGGTAGGACTGGACCTCCCTAATCAGCTATAGGTCATGGGTCGCGGAGCAGGCTCTCCACCTCGCTAGAGGGTAGGACTGGACGTCCCTGATCAGCTATATGTCATGGGTCGCGGAGCAGGCTCTCCACCTCGCTAGAGGGTAGGACAGGACGTCCCTGATCAGCTATAGGTCATGGGTCGCGGAGCAGGCTCTCCACCTCGCTAGAGGGTAGGACTGGACGTCCCTGATCATCTATAGGTCATGGGTCGCGGAGCAGGCTCTCCACCTCGCTAGAGGGTAGGACTGGACGTCCCTGATCAGCTATAGGTCATGGGTCGCGGAGCAGGCTCTCCACCTCGCTAGAGGGTAGGAATGGACGTCCCTGATCAGCTATAGGTCATGGGTCGCGGAGCAGGCTCTCCACCTCGCTAGAGGGTAGGACTGGACGTCCCTGATCAGCTATGGGTCATGGGCCTCGGAGCAGGCTCTCCACCTCACTAGAGGGTTGGACTGGACGTCCCTGATCATCTATAGGTCATGGGTCGCGGAGCAGGCTCTCCACCTCACTAGAGGGTAGGACTGGACGTCCCTGATCATCTATGGGTCATGGGCTGGGAGTCAGTCGCCACCAATCAACGGGATCGAGTGTGGCTGGGCTGAGAATTCTATCGACACAGGAAAACGGTGCAGCTGGTTCCGGTAAACATATCATGACATGCAGATTGATGATTATTGCCAGACTTTAAACCTCTTGATGTGTTAGTTTCTCTGCAATATTTCATATTGAGGGATATTAAATTATATGCGTGTGGCAGTTATGATATACGGTTGCTCGTTGTAGATCCTGTGAGGTGAACCCGAGTTGAACCTTTAAATCATATGTATGAGAAGGATCAAGCCAGTGAGGGCCTGGGGTCCATGCCCTAGGTCTGTCCAGGATTGAAGTTGGGTGAGTTTGTAATAAATCCTGGTAGAGCCTTACACTGATCTTCCGCTAGTGCTTCGAGCTGCAGGTGGTAACATTGGTAATATGGTCTTAAGACGTTGGCGATATGGTGTTGAGCAATTCAGCTTTGGAATCCCATTGTCATTGCTACTGGATCAGATAAGATATTTGTTTTAGCTACATGAATATATTTTGTACCGGGCTAGGACATTGGGCGATTCCTTGTGTGGATAACAGAAGTGTTTTATATAACAATATGAAGTGATGCGAAGAAAAATCTGCCATTTTTCAGTCCAGCTTCTAAAATTGACACGTCCCGCGTATAACTCGGTTAGCGTCTTAACGCGATGTGTAGACAATATATAACCTATTTATAGTATACATATAGGTGACTTAAAGGTGAGATAAAACTTACTGAACACTCGTTAACTGCAGAGAATCAGAACCGCCTACGTCACGTTGAATGGCGCAGTCTACAGAAATAGAGCAGCCCGGTTAGCGCAGTCTACAGAAATAGAGCAGCCCGGTTAGCGGCGTCAGCGGCCGTCGACGTGACGCTGAACAATGGATATTAACACCTGTCACGTGTCGAGCATGACGCAGGGGAGACTGGCGTTCCGTATGGTTTTCCGTAAAGAATGAACAATCACGCACGCCAGGCGACAAACAGTAGAAAACGGCGGCAAACGACGATAATCAGCTGTAAACGCGCCAGCAAACGGCAGCAGACAGCGGCAAACGACGAAGAACGGCAGGAAACGATGGCAAACAGCGGCAAACAGCGGCAAACAGCGGCAAACACCGGCAAACGACAGTGCAAATGGCGGGCAACATCTGCAAACAGCGGCAAACAGGCAAACGGCGGTAAACGACGACAAACAGCCGCAAGCAGCTGCAATCGGCAAACAACAGTGGACGGTCGCCGACGTGATAATATTAGATCCGTTTAAGCGACTGTCCTAAAGTCCTGCTTTAACTACGTCAGTAAAGAAGCAAATCGGAATGCCGAGTTGGGCACTTTTATACGGAGGGTGAGTTGTATGGGGAGAGTAGGGAGCACTTTTAAAAGATAAAACCGCTGCCGTTCAAAAATAGCACGGAGCCGTGAACAAAGGGAATCGAAATTTGTGCTTCTGTATATTTTCAAACAAGATCTTCCTTGATCTTGATCTTGACCACGTGCTGATTTGGTGGAATTTAATTTGCCATGATTTGCTGGACGGATAAAACTGTTGGACTGTTATCGATATGGTATTGTGATATGTTTATTGTGCGTATAAGGGCGGAATAATACAACGCGGAAGTGCGGAACGGTTAACAACACTGCGAAATGAACGACTTTTAGTTTCGTTTCGTGATCTGAAGGCTAGCTTGGTCAATACGAGAAAACATCTGGATAAAGCAGATATAGTTTGTTCACTTTCTTTTATATAGTTTTATAATTATATAGTGTTATATAGTATAGTTTGTTTGTTGCTTTCAGTTGTGTGAAACATGAAATATGGACAAGATTTTCCATATTAACGAGGATGTCTCTCCACGTCGACTGAGTGAAAAATGGTGCCGAAGTGAATGAAGCGCGCGACAAAGTTTTCGCAGATCGTCCATAATTCTACGCAACGAAAAAGCTTCAGCCTTAACATCTTTTCATATGGAGAACGCCTTAGATAACTTTCCAGCTGCTTCGAACTTTTCCGCTTCCCTCCGCCTTGCCTGTTCTGTAAGATGAACTGCAGACACGGACGCCATATCTATCTACGGCCGAGTGTTGCGCGTGGTAGGGGCACGCCGCGTGGCGCGTACCGAGGACGCCGGGGCGGAGGCTCAGCTCGCCGAGGGTGAGACGAGACTGCGCGTGTGTCGGCGGCACGCCTGTCCCGTCGGCGGCGACGCGTGCGTCCGACTCTGAGCACGCGGCGGTGCCGGCATCGGTGTCAACGGAGTCCGTGTGGCCAGTGTGGCGGCGGCGGCCGGCTGAGAAGCGTCGAAGACGGCGGACCGACGGGCACGTCTACTGACTCCTCTGCCAGCGTCTGAGGCGGCGCCTCCCTGTGGGGTGGCACGGGCCTGGCAACAGTGCAGACTCGACTCCGACTCCGACTCTGACTCCGGGCAGCAAGGCGGAGCTGCAGGTGGTCAGACGAGGCCGACTGGACTCCGACGCCGGACAGTTGGAGGACTCGACACTCGCGCGGTCCGGACACCGGTGACTCGGAGTGCCGAGGTCGTGTGGTGGGGACTGATAGACTTCGCAGTGGTCAGCAGCCTCGTGGAGCAGTAACCGGTAGTAACCAAAGCTAAATCGACGGTCACTGTCAACGTGTTTGACTTTTGACACTGTGATTGGTGGGTGACTGAGGGAAACATTTCAGTACAGCCACTGCTTATCAAAATAGCGAGACAGAGCACCATCCAGAGCTTGACGAAAAATACTGGTGCAGTGGTTTAGCCTGGGCTCATTGACCCGCTGAGAATAGGGAACATTTATTACCCACTGCCTTCGCGACTTAACACTGGAGAACCTCCTCGTCCAGTGTTCAATAAACTGCCAGTAACTATCTGGAACAGCACAGGACAACGTGCAGTGAGCGCAGTGTACAGCACCGTAGCATGACCGTCCTCCTCGGGAAGCTGTCCGCTGGCGTCAACATGACCTCGTGCAGTCCACCAGCCACCGCAGGCTTCAACGAGTCGTTCACTGAGCAGATGCAGGCGATGAAGGACCTCAAACACTACACGTACGGCGTGGCCATGCCCTTCATCTGTGCGCTGGGAATCGTGGGCAACGTCCTCAACCTGCTCGTGCTCACCAGGAAGAACATGAAGAGCGTCGCCTACTGCTACATGAGAGGTAGGTCGGTGATGTGGAGTTATATAACGCTGTGTATTGCAACTTCAATGCCCATATTTTGCGTGCGTCGTTAGTTATGCTGCCCGTATTGTCTTACATTCCTGCATTTTCCCAAAAAATGACATAAATTGTAGATCGGCAAAACATTACCAAGGATTTGACGCGCTAGTTTCAAGTATATGATAAGCACTTCCGCCTATTTCAGACGACGGTTGTTATCTCACGAGCGTGCTATACTGGCAGCTACGGGAATGTTGGTGAACATGCCATTTTCGAGTTTACTGACGCTTCACATATCATCGCACGTGCGATGTGGGCAGGTGAAGCTCGCGCATGTATCAAACGGCAAGGATACCTTGATCGGATACCCCAACTTAACTG
>JAXIVJ010011258.1:0-40000 GCA_036785665.1 Chirona hameri
CACTTTAATTAGGATTAACTAGATAACTACTGAAAATGGAAATTATACGCATAAGGATTTGGCAGCCAGTAGAGGAAATGGCACACATGAATATGATGTACAAACACGGCGCGGTAGAGACAATAACAAGTAAATACACTAAAATGCTGCCGTAGTATGACCGCTACAGTACGCCCCCCCCCCTCCCCCAGACGCGTCACTGGTTGAACGTGACGTGTCGAAACCGTGCGGGACGCGACACAACCCGCCCCGAGCGAGTACGCAGGATGGGTCGCACAGAAGGCGACTTTACGGACTCCGGCCGCGCAGATGGAGCTGGCGCGACGGGCGGTGGTTCGGCCGGAGACGAGGTAGGCGGCGCCGGCCGATCCCAAGAAGGCCCCGCTGCGAGGCCGCAGGCAGACGGCGCCAGTGAGGGCTGAACAGGTGGTCCTCCCGCTGGCAGGAGCAGCCGTGGGCCAGTCAGGGGGGTGTCTGCGTTTGTCGCTGGGCGGCCCGGCGGCTCTGACGAGGCTTCCGACGCGCCAGGAGACGAGTCGAGGTAGGCGGGCTTTACGCGGTCAATGGAGATGACCTCTTCCTTTCCCTTGCGGTGGATGACGACTATTTTCGTCGACCTCCGCACCACCCTGAAGGGACCGTCGTACGATGGGTCCAGCGGGGGCCGGGAGGCGTCTCGGCGGACGAAGACGTGGCTGCAGTCTTCGAGGGCCGACGGAACGAAAGCACCCGCCGAGTTCGCCGCCCGAGGGGCCGCAGGACGAAGATGACGCATGATCCGGTGCAGGTCGTCAACGTATGACGACGGTTCCAGCAGCTCCGTCAGTGGCGGCGGGGTGAGGAACTCCCCGGGGAGACGTATGAGTTGTCTGTACACCAGCTCTGCCGCCGTGCAGCCGAGGTCCTCTTTCAGGGCAGAGCGCAGGCCGAGCAGGATGAGTGGTAGCCGGTCGGTCCAGCCCGGTGATCCGTCGGACGCGCGCAGCGCCGTCTTGAGCTGCCGATGAAACCTCTCCACCATCCCGTTGCTCTGAGGATGGTAGCTCGTGGTTCGGTGGCGCTTGCAGCCGAGCAGGGTGGAGAGATGGCGCCACAGGCCTGACTCAAACTGTGAGCCGCGGTCAGTGGTGATCTGTGCAGGTACTCCGAACCGCGCCACCCAGCCGGAGACGAAGGAGCGCGCCACAGTCGCCGCCCGGATGTCAGGCAGTGGGAGTGCTTCCACCCATCGTGTGAACCGGTCCAGGCATGTGAGGAAGTAGGCGTGTCCGTCAGAGGGCGGTAGCGGTCCGACGAGGTCGATGTGCACATGGTCGATCCGCGCCTCCGGGGGCACGAACGCGTTTTCCGGCGCCCGTGTGTGTCGTTGCACTTTGGCGCGCTGACACGGGACGCACTCACGTGTCCAGTCCCTGATGTCGGTCTTCATGTTGGGCCACACGAAGCGGCTGCAGATGAGATGTTGGGTGCTGCGGATCCCCGGGTGTGACAGACCGTGCAGGAGCCGGAACCCTGATGTCGGCCTTAATGTTAGGCCACACGAAGCGGCTGCAGATGAGATGTTGGGTGCTGCGGATCCCCGGGTGTGACAGACCGTGCAGGAGCCGGAACCCTGATGTCGGCCTTCGTGTTGGGCCACACGAAGCGACTGCAGATGAGATGTTGGGTGCTGCGGATCCCCGGGTGTGACAGACCGTGCAGGAGCCGGAAATCCAGTCCCTGATGTCGGCCTTAATGTTAGGCCACACGAAGCGGCTGCAGATGAGATGTTGGGTGCTGCGGATCCCCGGGTGTGACAGACCGTGCAGGAGCCGGAAATCCAGTCCCTGATGTCGGCCTTAATGTTGGGTCACACGAAGCGGCTGCAGATGAGATGTTAGGTGCTGCGGATCCCCGGGTGTGACAGACCGTGCAGGAGCCGGAAATCCAGTCCCTGATGTCGGCCTTAATGTTGGGTCACACGAAGCGGCTGCAGATGAGATGTTAGGTGCTGCGGATCCCCGGGTGTGACAGACCGTGCAGGAGCCGGAACCCTGATGTCGGCCTTCGTGTTGGGCCACACGAAGCGACTGCAGATGAGATGTTGGGTGCTGCGGATCCCCGGGTGTGACAGACCGTGCAGGAGCCGGAAGTACTCTCGCCGAAGGCGCTCAGGAACCAACGGACGCGGCGTGCCGGACGACTCATCGACGATTAGCGTCTGCCCGCTGTCGAGCTGTGTCCAGCGCAGCGTCAGAGAGTGCGGTGATACCAGGAACGTCTGGAGGTCTTGGTCTCCCTGTTGGGCGTGCGCCAGCTCGTCGAAATCCTGGAAGGGAGGCGTCGGGGCTTGGAGTGCAGCCACCGTCCTAGACAGCGCGTCCGCCACGGCGTTGTCCTTTTCAGGGATGTGATGTGACGGACGTCCGTGGAGAACTGGCAGATGAAGTCCAGGTGGCGAGTCTCGCGAGGAGAGTAGCGGTCAGAGCTGGAACCGATGGCCGAGACGAGCGGGCGATGGTCCGTTAAGATGGTGAACTCCCGGCCGTCTACGCTGTGCCTGAAGTGACGGATGGCCAGGTAGACCGTCAGGAGTTCCCGCCCGAACGTGCTGTAGCGCGTCTCAGCCGGTTTTAGTGTTTTGGAGAAGTACCCCAGCGGCCGCCATTGGCCGCCGAGGTGCTGCTGCAGGACCGCTCCCACGCCCGTGTCAGAGGCGTCCACGTGGATGTTGATGGGAGCGCCGGCCGCTGGGTGAGCCAAACGCGTGGCCTCTGCCAGCCTGGCTTTGACACCTGTGAAGGCGCCCTCGGCCTCGTCGCTCCACGTGACGGCGCGAGCCCGTTTGGACTCCTTCTTGGAGAGGAGCTCGTTCAGAGGCCGGAGGAGGGCGGCCGCTCCAGGCACGAACCGGTGGTAGTATTCTACCATCCCGATGAACAGGCGAAGCTGCCGCTCTGTGTCCGGGCGAGGGAAGTCCTGAATGGCTTTCACTTTGTCTGGCAGCGGTGCGATGCCGTCGATGGTGACGTCGTGGCCCAGGAAGGTGATGTTGCTGACTCCGAAGACACATGTGTCGCTGTTGACGACGACACCGTAATTGTCCAGTCGCTCCAGCACCTGCCTGAGATGTCCAAGGTGCTCCTCCTCTGAGCGGCTGGCGATCAGGATGTCATCCTGATCAGGATGATCAGGATGTGTCCCTGGCTCCAGTAGCTGAAGCAGCCAGGGACACCCCGCAGCACCTCATCCATGAAGCGCTGGAACGTCTGGCTGGCATTTCTGAGTCCGAACGGCAGGGCCACCATCTCCCACAGTCCAAATGGAGTGGTGATTGCTGTCTTGTGGACGTCTGCCGGCTCTACTGGAATTTGATTGTAGGCTCTGATCAGGTCGAGCTTGGAGAAGACTGTGCAGCCAGGCAGGTGGATGGCAAAGTCCTGCAGGTACGGCAGGGGATATCTGTCAGGAACTGTGGCTGTGTTGAGGGCCCTGTAGTCGCCACATGGCCGTCACTCTCCTGGAGTGGCTTTGGGCACCAGGTGCAGAGGAGAAGCCCAGCTGCTTTTCGATGGACGGATGACGCCCAGTTGCATCAGCTTGTCAAACTCCTGACGTGCGATGGTGGGACGGTCAGTGGCCAGTCGTCTTGGGCGAGAAACACGTGGTGGGCCAGAGGTGACGATGTGTTGGGGGACTGAGTGCCTCACAGGTGTTGGTCCTGTCGCCGGTGTGGTCACCCGTGGGAACTCAGCCAGGAGACTGGCATAGACACTGCTGGCTGCCACAGCACGCAGTCCCAGTGACCTCACCACCGCAGGTGTGCCTCTGGCCTTGACTTCTCCAGCTGCATCACGCAGGACCCGATGATGCACATCAACTGACAGTCTGTGATGCGCCAGAAAGTCAGCACCCAGAATTGGAGATGCAACCTCTGCAACAATGAACTGTTATTCCAGAGGTGCACCATCACTGAGTTTCACTGACCAACGGCACATGCCAATGGTCTTCACTGATGAGCCGTTGGCAGCTTCTAGCCTGGGAAGCCTCTCAGCAGTGACATTGCAGTTGTCTGGCAGCACAGATGGTGGCAGGACGCTGACCTGGGCACCAGTGTCCACCAGCAGGGCCTTGCCGAGTGCTGCATCTTCCACGAAGAGCAGCTGCACCAGGGGCGGCTGGCCTGCAGCTTGAGGCGCCAGTTGCTTCAGGCCTGCCGGTTTTCCGCCTCCCAGGTGCAGGGGTCGGAGCACTTGCGGGCACCGGCACCAAACGTTTCGTGGTACCAACAGTACCCGCCAGGTGAGTCACCCCTGTACCTGGGGCGAGAGCGGGAAGAATGGCGTGGCCGACCTGGAGTTGCGGAGCGTGACCTGGACCTGTAAACATGGTCCTCCAGTCGTCTGTTTGACGCCTCCAGCCGGCTGACCATCGCTGTCAGGCTGGTGATGGCGGCTGCCATGCCTGACCCCTCAGAGGCTGTGCTGGTGGGTCGGACTGGGCTGGCATGACTATCCGAAGCAGCAGATACAGCTGAGACACTCCTGGAGGCTGCTGGCTGTGACTCCTCTATGAATCGGTCTGCTGCTGCAGCCAGGTCTTCCAGAGGTGTGGAATCTGGGAGGAGCGAGAGGGCAGCTCTTGCAGTCTGTGGTAGGCGCTGTCTGAATAGCATGCGCAGCAGGTTGCTGTCTGCAGGCACGTCTCCAGCTGAGCTGAGCTCACTCCGCATGCTGCGGAGGAGCTGCGAGGGAGTCCTGTCCCCCAGCTGCTGGTGGCGGAGCAGGGCCTCCAGGCGGCTGGCCCTTGAATGTGCCAGTCTCTCCTTCAAGGCCACACACAGCGCAACAAAGTCCCCGCGCTTCGTCACGATGACGTCCCGCACCTGGGACGTCACTGCCATGGGCAGGTTGGCCACCAGCAACTTAAATTTGCTGGCGGCGTCGGAGACGCCGGCTGCGTCAAACGCACACTCCACTCGCACCAGCCACAGTTCTGCGTCCTCCGGTGAAAACGCCGGCAACCGGAAAGGCGCCATCGGCCGCGGGTTGATGGCGTCCGTGCTGGCCGATGCCGGCGTCCCGGGCGTCTCGGGCGTCTCGGGCGCGTTGGTATGGGGCATTATCACTTCGAATCTGTGTAGGCACTAGTGTTACAGAATGTCACTACAGATCACGTCGGGGTCACCAATATCGCGGGAGTCACTTCTTCCGCGATCTCCGATCAGCTCACAATCGGTGTTGGCGCGTCGTAGATATATTATACTCAAAACGTTTTTAGTGCCGGTCACGTGCTTTTCGCGCAGCGTGGCCGGCCAGAGAAGAAGAAGACCGTGCGGCGCTGTCGCGCACGGAACTGAAACTATTATTACACGGTCGCATAACCTGAGAACCAGAGGTAGATAGTAATGTAGAATAACAATTGGGATGTTTGATACCTAAATATATAAACACCTATTTACCATAAACACTTTAATTAGGATTAACTAGATAACTACTGAAAAAGGATATTATACGCGTGAAGGATTTGGCAGCCAGTAGAGGAAATGGCACACATGAATATGATGTACAAACACGGCGCGGTAGAGACAATAACAAGTAAATACACTAAAATGCTGCCGTAGTATGACCGCTACAGGATCACCCCAACTGCCGTGTTCAGCCTCAGGAGCGTCGTCATCGCCGCCCCCGAACGCGGCGCTACCGCCCCGCACACCGGCACGGCGCTGCCGCCCCCGCACACCGGCACAGCGCTGCCGCCATCGCACACCGGCCCGGCGCCGCCCACTGCCGCGGCGCTGCCGCCGCCGCCCACTACCGCCGTCGTCGCCTCCCGACACAGCGTTGCCCCCGCGCACCGGCACGGCGCGGCCGCCGCCCACTGGCACGGCGCCGCTGCCTCTGGTTGTAGGCGCGGCGCTCGCGGGCGCCGATGCTCCTCTTCCCGAGCCGTCTCTCTCCGCGATTGGATTGTCTTCCGCCGCCAACAACTGGTCCACGTGCCGCGACCACACAGCATCCCCAATGTCCACCTCGTAGGAGACTGGTCCGGGTCGTGCGACCACCTTGCCGCGAATCCACTTCTGTCGGCCCCCGTAAGAGCGAGCCCACACTGCTGTTCCCAGCTGGAACTCTCGTACGTGGCCTCCGGCCTTTAAGGTCTGCGTGCACACACACAGGCCTGTCGTCGGTCGCTGTTCAACTCACTCTTCCGCTCAACACGGCTCGCGCGCGCAGGCCGATCGGGGTGGCGGCGGCTGGGTACCCGCGCGCCATCTCTCGGCCAGCTCACTAACTCCCGGCTACATAGGGTCCGCTAGGGGGACGAGAGGTACCGTGAGAGACAGGCAGGGCACACCGGTCTGACGACACCACACCGCCCCCAAGAAAAACTGTCCAGGGGCCTCAAGAGCATGTCCAGGGGCCCATTGAGCCCACTTAAAGGAAATAGTTAACCTTCAACATTAGTTTTAAACTGAGATAGCAGGTTTGTAGCCCGTGTTGGGAAACCCCCATCTGCTAGTTTTCTTGACTGAAAAGACTTTCCAGCCGAATATATTTGATTTTTTGGCGAAGGAATGCGGTGCTGGCGAAAGAATGTTGTACTGGTTTTAGCCCGGGCAGAGGCTATACCATCAGCCAATCAGCTGGCAGCTGGTGCTAGCAAGCGAACGCCGGCCGCCGGTTGGCACATCTCCAATGCGAGTTTATCCTTACGCGACTACTTTCGAATCTGATTGGCTGAACCATTTTTTAAATTCGCGTGACGTCAGGACTCTGACTCAGAGAGTATGCATATAGTTTTGATAAACAATACAAATTTACGACCTTGTGTCCTGAATCGGCGCGATATAAGGCCATTTTTGACAATATAAAAAGAAATTATATTAAAAAATATAACCAAATCGTGTTTGGTAAAACAATTCCAAGGTGAACTATTTCCTTTAAGGGCGCAAAAACATGCCCAGTGACCTTTCGAGCTTTGGGGCCCATTGAGCCCACTCAGGGGCCCAAAATATATCCACAGGGGCCTCTAGAGCATGTCCACTTGTCCAGTGGCCAATTGAGCCCACCCACAGCCCAACAAACCTGCAAAGTGGCTTCCCGAGCATGTCCAGGGGCCCATTGAGTATGTTCAGGGGCCTCTCGAGCCTGGCCAGGGGCCGATTATAGTCTGTTTTGGGGCCTCTTGAACCTGCCCAGGGGCCCATTATAGTTTTCACAGAGGCCCATCGAGTCTGTTCAGGGGCCTCGCGAACTTTCCCAGGGGGCATTAGAGCCTGTCCAGAGGCCTCTCGAGCTTGCCCAGGGGCCCATTGAGTCTGTTCAGGGACTTCTCGAACCTGCCCAGGGGCCTCTCGATCTTGCCCAGGGGCCCATTGAGTATGTTCAAGGGTCCCTTGAACCTGCCTAGGGGCCATTAGAGTCTATTCAGGGGCCTCTCGAGCTTTCCCAATGGTCCATAGGTGTAGGCGCCGGGGGGCAGGGGGGGGGGCAGCCGCCCCCCAACATTTTGGATTTTAACATTACGCCTATGGGCGTTGCAGGGAAAGAATCGACTTCAGAATGCCTCCTTCCCCCCCCCCCCCCCCCCCCCACTTGAACATAGTTCCTACGCCCCTGCACCTGGTGCAATGTTTTCTTGGGTTTAGAAATGGTAATTTGATAAGTCTGATGCGTTTTGAATTCGGGGGAGGTGGTGGTAGTACAAAACAATTTAACAATGTTCCTCTCAGGAGAGTGTGTGCTGCAATATTTGTCAGCTAGGGTCGTCACCGACGGGAGAGTCGCGGGGAGGTCTGGGCAAGCTCCCCCACTTTTAGAAGGCGGCGAGGGTTGCCCCCCCCCCCTACACAGACAGACAAACGCACAGACAGACGCACAGACAGACGCACAGCCACGCACGCACGCCAACACACACACACACACACACACACACACACACACACACACACACACACACACACACACACACACACACACACACACACACACACACACACACACACACACACACACACACACACACACACACACACACACACACACACACACACACACACACACACACACACACACACACACACACACACACACACACACACACGCACGCACACACACACACACACACACACACACACACACACACACACACACACACACACACACACACACACACACACACACACACACACACACACACACACACACACACACACACACACACACACACGCACGCACGCACGCACGCACGCACGCACGCACGCACGCACGCACGCACGCACGCACGCACGCACGCACGCACGCACGCACGCACGCACGCACGCACGCACGCACGCACGCACGCACGCACGCACGCACGCACGCACGCACGCACGCACGCACGCACGCACGCACGCACGCACGCACGCACGCACGCACGCACGCACGCACGCACGCACGCACGCACGCACGCACGCACGCACGCACGCACGCACGCACGCACGCACGCACGCACGCACGCACGCACGCACGCACGCACGCACGCACGCACGCACGCACGCACGCACGCACGCACGCACGCACGCACGCACGCACGCACGCACGCACGCACGCACGCACGCACGCACGCACGCACGCACGCACGCACGCACGCACGCACGCACGCACGCACACACACACACACACACACACACACACACACACACACACACACACACACACACACACACACACACACACACACACACACACACACACACACACACACTCACACACACACACACACACACACACACACACACACACACACGCACACACGCGCGCTTTTTGCGGGAAAAATTAACAATGTATCTTAAAAATTGCCTTTGTAGTGCAGTCAAAATCCAGATATGGCAAAATAGCTACGTCAAAAACTGGAAAATTTCGCGCCGCTTCGCGGCATGACACAAGTTTCGCAATTGCTTATACAAATTTGGAAAATGGGAAAAATAATTTCATTAAAGGAAATAGTTCACCTTGGAATTTTTTTTACCAAACACGATTTTATGATATTTTTTTGTACAATTTCTTTTTATATTGTCAAAAATGGCCTTATATCGCGCCGATTCAAGCACGAAGGCCGTACATTTGTATTGTTTATCTGTAGGAGAACCCGGTAAGCTGTCGGACATGCATAGCCTCCAGCATCCCGTCCCTCCGTTACATTACTACCCATTATGTTAACATGCCCCGCCTGCCACCCGGGTGTATTAAACTAGCAGCCCGTATAAGTCGTTCAGCGTTCACCGTGGATCAGTTTGGCATTCCTCGCTTCCCGGGGAAATATTTAATTCTCCTCAACTCTATATTGGGGCTTAACACACATTCATTCACAGACTTCCATACTCGCACCTACACAAACAACACACGACCTTGTCACGCTTCCGACACCCACACAACCTCATTATGCACATATACCTTCACAGGTATCCACACTCGTTCGCAAACAACTCGCCACCTTACCGCATCTCCAGCTCTCTCACACCCACATTCCACCGTCACAGCTAATCCTCAACACACTCTCCGCATCTCCGGTACTCTCACACTCACAATTCACCGTCGCACCCAATTCACACCATACGCGCTGCACCGCACCCGTCTACGCTCAGACCGCACCTTGCCCATTTACATTTTAATGTGGGACTCCAGAGCGTAGCTAAGATCACGGCGCTCCGCACCGACTGACCTTTATACTTCGAAAGAGCTCTGGACATAGTGTCGGGACTTCTGCGACACCTGGGTGTCGCAGCGTTAATTTTGATGGGGACACGAAATCTGAAGATGTCGTCCCGACGAGGCCGCCACGAGAAATGCCCCGATCTACCGGCCCTCGCTCCTGAGCTCAGCCGCCAGGCTTTCCCCGCCTGAGGTCACGTGCGGCTCGGCCGGCCGGCTCCCCGCCGTTGACCCTCTCAGGCCCGAGCCACTATCACCCCAACGTAGCCTTGGAATTTATTGCGTCACATAATAATCTTACATATAAAAACTATATGCATACTCTCTGAGTCAGAGTCCTGACGTAACGCGAATGTAAACAATGGTTCAGCCCAATCAGATTCGAAAGTACATGCAAAGCCTCCTTACAATGCATAGTACATGCATAGTAAGGATATATACTCGCATTGGAGATGTGCCAACCGGCGGCCGGCGGTTCGCTTGCTAGCACCAGCTGCAAGCTGATTGGCTGACGGTATAGCCTCTGCCTGGGCTAGAACCAGTACAACATTCTTTCGCCAGCACCGCATTCCTTCGCCAAACAATCAAATATATTCGGCTAGGAAGTCTTTTTAGTCAAGTAAACTTGCAGATAGGGGTTGCCCAACACGGGCTACAAAACTGCTATCTCAGTTTAAAACTAATGTTGAAGGTGAACTATTTCCTTTAGAGGTAATAGTTCACCTTCAACATTAGTTTTAAACTGAGATAGCAGTTTTGTAGCCCGTTTTGGGAAACCCCTATATGCAAGTTTTCTTGACTGAAAACACTCTCCAGCCGAATATATTTGAGTTTTTTTCTCGAAGGAATGCGGTGCTGGCGAAAGAATGTTGTACTGGTCCTAGCCCGGGCAGAGGCTATACCATCAGCCAATCAGCTTGCAGCTGGTGCTAGAAAGGGAATCGCCGGCCGCCGGTTGGCACATCTCCAATGCGAGTCTATCTTTACGCGACTACTTTCGAATCTGATTGGCTGAACCATTTTTTACCTTCGCGTGACGTCAGGACTCTGACTCAGAGAGTATGCATATAGTTTTGATAAACAATAAAAATATACGGCCTTCTGTCCTGAATCGGCGCGATATAAGGCTATTGTTGACAATATAAAAAGAAATTGTATTAAATATAATCAAATCGTGTTGGGTAAAAAATTTCCAAGGTGAACTATTTCCTTTAAAGGAAATAGTTCACCCTCAACATTAGTTTTAAACTGAGATAGCAGTTTTGTGGCCCGTGTTGGGAAACCCCTATCTGCAAGTTTTCTTGACTGAAAAGACTCCAGCCGAATATATTTGAGTTTTTGGCGAAGGAATGCGGTGCTGGCGAAAGAATGTTGTACTGGTTTTAGCCCGGGCAGAGGCTATACCATCAGCCAATCAGCTTGCAGCTGGTGCTAGAAGCGAATCGCCGGTCGCCGGTTGGCACATCTCCAATGCGAGTCTATCTTTACTCGACTACTTTCGAATCTGACTGGCTGAACCATTTTTTACATTCGCGTGACGTCAGGACTCTGACTCAGAGAGTATGCATATAGTTTTGATAAACAATACAAATTTACGGCCTTCTGTCCTGCATCGGCGCGATATAAGGCCATTTTTGACAATATAAAAAGAAATTGTATTAAAAATATAATCAAATCGTGTTGGGTAAAAATTTTCCTTGGTGAACTATTTCCTTTAAGTGTCTGGCAGAAGCTCTCTTTGGCGGTAATTGCTGGCCCCAGGGGCCAGCGGCCTATTCCCCTCATAACATTTTCACTTTAAATTTCAAGCAGGCTACATACATGTTTAACTAGTTTGCCGAGTTCCGAAAAAGGCGACGCGAACGCAAAGACGAGGAGATCGGCTCCCGGAAGCTGCTCCAGCAGTGCACAATTTGCTGGACAGAAGAGATAATAGTGGTGACCAGGCCAGGACTATCTCCCCAAGCCATCCCACCTCACGGTCTGGTTCCAATATTAACATTTCGTTTTCCAGGACCTGAAATTAACATTTTCACGCCGCTTCGCGTCGTCAACCAGGGGCTTGCCCCCCCCCCCCCTTCTGAAGGTCTGGCTGCGCCCCTGATACCCCTGCCCCTGATACTTTCGAATCTGACTGGCTGAACCATTTTTTACATTCGCGTGACGTCAGGACTCTGACTCAGAGAGTATGCATATAGTTTTGATAAACAATACAAATTTACGGCCTTCTGTCCTGCATCGGCGCGATATAAGGCCATTTTTGACAATATAAAAAGAAATTGTATTAAAAATATAATCAAATCGTGTTGGGTAAAAATTTTCCTTGGTGAACTATTTCCTTTAAGTGTCTGGCAGAAGCTCTCTTTGGCGGTAATTGCTGGCCCCAGGGGCCAGCGGCCTATTCCCCTCATAACATTTTCACTTTAAATTTCAAGCAGGCTACATACATGTTTAACTAGTTTGCCGAGTTCCGAAAAAGGCGACGCGAACGCAAAGACGAGGAGATCGGCTCCCGGAAGCTGCTCCAGCAGTGCACAATTTGCTGGACAGAAGAGATAATAGTGGTGACCAGGCCAGGACTATCTCCCCAAGCCATCCCACCTCACGGTCTGGTTCCAATATTAACATTTCGTTTTCCAGGACCTGAAATTAACATTTTCACGCCGCTTCGCGTCGTCAACCAGGGGCTTGCCCCCCCCCCCTTCTGAAGGTCTGGCTGCGCCCCTGATACCCCTGCCCCTGATACTTTCGAATCTGACTGGCTGAACCATTTTTTACATTCGCGTGACGTCAGGACTCTGACTCAGAGAGTATGCATATAGTTTTGATAAACAATACAAATTTACGGCCTTCTGTCCTGCATCGGCGCGATATAAGGCCATTTTTGACAATATAAAAAGAAATTGTATTAAAAATATAATCAAATCGTGTTGGGTAAAAATTTTCCTTGGTGAACTATTTCCTTTAAGTGTCTGGCAGAAGCTCTCTTTGGCGGTAATTGCTGGCCCCAGGGGCCAGCGGCCTATTCCCCTCATAACATTTTCACTTTAAATTTCAAGCAGGCTACATACATGTTTAACTAGTTTGCCGAGTTCCGAAAAAGGCGACGCGAACGCAAAGACGAGGAGATCGGCTCCCGGAAGCTGCTCCAGCAGTGCACAATTTGCTGGACAGAAGAGATAATAGTGGTGACCAGGCCAGGACTATCTCCCCAAGCCATCCCACCTCACGGTCTGGTTCCAATATTAACATTTCGTTTTCCAGGACCTGAAATTAACATTTTCACGCCGCTTCGCGTCGTCAACCAGGGGCTTGCCCCCCCCCCCCCTTCTGAAGGTCTGGCTGCGCCCCTGATACCACCCGGCCGCGCAAGTTCGAAATCGCAACTACTGCGACAACGGGGCCGAGCGCCGAGCCGCCGCCGACCAGGTATCCAGTGACGTAACTTATAATGTTTAACCACCGGACGATCCGCACATAGGAAAGCCCGGGACGATATCCCACTGGGCTCTCGCAGTTCTATAGCCTTGCTCGCACGTATGCACACGCTCAGGAGGTGTCATCCCGGGATTCCCCTTGTATCGGCTGCCGAGCGCTTAGGATTGGTGATGACGTCACTAGTGCTCTGGTCCAGTCGTGACCAGCCCCGTTTCCACACTCCACAGCTGCGCTTTCGAGCGTTTTACGGTCTTTTGACGGGTGTTGACGAGCGGCAATTTGAAGTCGTCGCTGTTAGATAAGTAAGTTAGGTAGTTAGGTTGCAAGTCTATGCTTTTGAATTTGCTTGTTGTTGTTGTTTTTAAGCATCTCTTGAACCTTAAGCCAAAACAATGCCATTTCTCTCCCCTCAGCCAGACTGGGGCAGCGTGTGGCCGTCTCGCTCTTCAGCCGGACCGGTGCAGCGTATGCCAGTCTCACTCCGCAGCCAGACCGGGGCAGCGTCATAGGCGTACACAAGGGGGGGGGGGGGCAATCCCCCCCCCCCTGAAGGTCTGTACGTGCCCCCTTTGGTAAAAAAATGAATGATTTTTTTTATTTTTTAAGAGAAAAATTGTGAAAATATGCCCTTCTAAAAATATAGTGGGCCAAATCCGGCGAGTATTTTTTTGTGGGGATACTTTATGCCCCCCTGAGCAAAAAATGCCCCCTCCTGGAGTAAATCCTGGGTACACCACTGGGCAGCGAATGGCCGTCTCCCTCTCAGCATGAGTTAAAGGAAATAGTTCACATTGGAAAATTTTTACCCAACACGATTGGATTATATTTTGTAATACAATTTCTTTTTATATTGTCAAACATGGCGTTGTATCGCGCCGATTCAGGACAGAAGGCAATACACTTGTATTGTTTATCAAAACTATATGCATACTCTCTGGTCTCAGAGTCCTGACGTCACGCGAAAGTAAAAAATGGTTCAGCCAATCAGATTCGAAAGTAGTCGCGTAAAGATAGACTCGCATTGGAGATGTGCCAACCAGCGGCCGGCGATTCGCTTGCTAGCACCAGCTGAAAGCTGATTGGCTGATGGTATAGCCTCTGCCCGGGCTAGAACAACATTAACTTTCTGTAAGGAAATGAAACCGACAACAGAGCTGCCGACTTTCTGTATTTAAATTCCACGTTCCCGGCACCTCGCCCCACACCTCTCCCCTGCCTCTCCCCTCTCCCAATCCCGCCGCGCCGGCCGGTCCGGGCGGCTGTCAGCTGACTCCCGCCAGACGGGGCTGAGTAACCGACCCACACAATCGGCCGGCCGCCTCTGCGAGCGTTGTACGGCGCCGTACACACACATCACACTCCCCCCTAATCTCAGATCACAAGACATGACAAATCACACACAAGGTCATACACATCATAGAACGCGTCTCACTGGCACATGACACAATGGGCGCGCTGCCTTACAGCACGACCACTCCTCCTCGGCGGCTGCGGCTCTAGGTTTGCATCGTGACCGCCAACTGCTGGGTTCACAATGTTCCCTCCTGGCCCTGGCTCCGCCTCCGGCGCCCCGGCCTCCCTGACCTCGCGTTCTGCGCCCTGAGCCGCACGCGGAGCCGCTATTCGGAACAGGCTCGGCTCGTCTACATCAGAGCCTTCCTCCGCCCCCCTTTCCTCACACGCGTCATCACGCCCCATGCTGGCGACACGCAGGTCGCGCACGTGCCGAGGCATCCTGTCGACCTCCACGGTCTGCGCGGACAGCACTTTGGTGACGGTACCGAGCGAGCTCTGCTTATCGCACCGACGGCTCGGGTCTCGAACCCACACACGGTCGCCGACGCTAAATTTGCATACCACCACGCTCGGCTCATCCACCACTCTGTCAATGCCACGCACGCGCAGCTCGTACCGATGTACTGCGTTCGCGGGCGCCGTTTCATGTCCCATCCCGTCCTTCGGGGTCACATTGTACATGTAGACGGCTTCAGCCACCGAACACTGTGACCGAGCCACGACAGATTTCACCGTTCGGTGACATCTTTCCACCACCACGTTTCCAGACGGCGCATGAGCGGCACGGAACCGGACCGCGAGCCCCCACCGCCGCGCGAAGTCTCCGAATGCTGCACTGCGGAAGGCCGTAGCATTGTCCGTGAGAAGCTCTAACGGAGCTCCCCGTTCACAGAACAGCTGCTCTAGCTGTTCAATTACACAAGCACTGGTCTGTCCCCGCATGCGCCGCCACACCGTGAACTGGGACGGACCGCAATCAATGATTGTCAGGTAGTGAGCGCCACCGACATGCGTCACGTCCATTGCGAGTCGTTTCCACGTTCCCGACACGCCCAGTTCCCCTCTCTCCCAGTGGACTGGTGAAGGGTCGATGGACTGACAGCGCTGGCAGTCCCGCACCACTTCTCGCACCTGACGCTTTGTCACTGTCGTTGTCGGCCGGGCGCGCCTGCAGAAATACAGAGTGCGCTTAGCTCCTGGGTGTCCAGAGAGTTCATGCACCCTGTGGATTTCTGATAGCTCCTCGGCCGCCTCGTCACTGGAGACGGCGGCGCAGGTGACACCGTTGGACGCAGCTGACAGCCACTTCTGCGGCACTCGAGTGAGAACATCGGCCTTGTTCTCACAGGAGCTCACGAAGCTGACGCTGGCTGCCAGCTCGTACTCCTCGATGGTCGACTTGAAGGTCTGCAGGCGCCGGCGAATCAGCATTTCGCTAGCCGCCTTTGTCCTCAGGCGAGCTTTGCCCGAGAGCGCGTCGGAGACCCAGTGGTACACGGACCGCGAGTCTGTCATCACCTCCACAGTTTTGGCTCCCCACACGATGGCCAAATTGACGCCTTTCAGCACTGCGTCCATCTCGGCCATGTTAATGTGCACACACTCGTCGCGTCGGAGCCAGCTCCCGTCCTCCACTATCTCCCCGTTCACCTCCAGGGCCGCTCCCAGTGCCAACGAACTGGCGTCCACCCACAGTCTCGCCACGGTACCGTCCACGTCCCACCGTCCTCCCGCGGGGTCAGCCTCTGCCGTGCGGTGCAGCATCTCATCCACCATCCCGATCACACGTGCGTCCTTCACTTCCTCATCCCACGATGATGTCACTGAGTTTGTGAGACGCTTCACGAACGAAGTCGCGGGTCGAAGCCACCCGCAGACTGGCAGATGGGCGATCAGACGGCCACACAGGGAGAATACACCCCGTTTGGTCAGCGGTCGCGGCGCGTCAGTCACTTTGTTGTCTCTCCGCCACACGAGCCGTTCCCGCTTCTCCTCGACGCGCAGTCCGAGCACACGGGCGCCATCGGACAGTCGCACGGCTGGCTTACAGTCGAGACCATACCGGCGGAGGTGGGCTTCCACATACTGCGCGGGGGCGACACTTTCGTTGACGAAAATATCGTCCACGTAAGGAGACGCCGCACGGTCGACTCGGGAATCCCAGCTCAGCACTGCAGCCAGGATTTTCTTCAGCACCAGCGGCGCTATGTTGAACCCGAATCCCAGACGGGTCAGGCAAAACCGGGTGCCACGGAATACGACCGTCTGGTAGGACCAGAGAGATTCGTGAACATGAATCTGTAGGTAGGCCTTACGGAGGTCGATCAGTGCGGCGTCTCGCCCCAGCTTACGCCACTCCCGCAGCTTCTCGGCACACACGTCTGCGTCGGCGGTGTGAGCAATGACGTGGTCATTGAGTTCCCTGAAGTCCATTACTGGTCGTACTTGGTCCTTGTTTGGGTTGACGACAGCCATCAGAGGGATGGTCCCTCGGACCGGGCCGTGCAGCCGCTCGTCATACGGCTGCAGCCATCCGTTGGCCACCCATGCAGACAGCTCTTCCTCATACGCACTCCGCACCGCAGGCGTTATACGGTACTCGGTAGCCTGATTGAACAGTCTCTCTGGTTTGACACCCTCGGCCCATTTCCACACCACAGTCCATTTCCTCTTTTCTCTGTCATACGTAGCCCGGAAGTCCGTCTCTTCCACATTTGTCGCTGCCGCCGGTCCCTCACCGCCATCGGCTGCCGCCGCCGCCGCTGCCCCCTCACTGCCCCCGGTCGCCGCCGCCTGTTCACTGCCCCCGGCCTCTGCCGCCGCTACCCGCTCACTGCTCGCGGTCTCTGCCGCCGCTACCCGCTCGCTGCTCGCGGCCGCCGCCACCGCCACCGCTCGCTCACTGCTCGCGGCCGCCGCCGCCGCGCTCCCGGCCTCTGCCGCCGCCGCCACCGGCTCACTGCTGGCGCCTCCGGCCTCTGCCCCGGCCGCCGCCGCCGGCTCACTGCTCCCGGCCTCTGCCCCCGCCCGCACACTGCTCGCGGCCGCCGCCGCCGCCGCCACGTGGGCGCCACTGACTTCCATTCCAAAACGCACGTCTCCGGGCGACGTCACAGTCACTCCGCCCAAAGCCTCCACTGCATCCATGCCAAGGATCGCCGAGAAGCTTGTAAGGAAATGAAACCGACAACAGAGCTGCCGACTTTCTGTATTTAAATTCCACGTTCCCGGCACCTCGCCCCACACCTCTCCCCTGCCTCTCCCCTCTCCCAATCCCGCCGCGCCGGCCGGTCCGGGCGGCTGTCAGCTGACTCCCGCCAGACGGGGCTGAGTAACCGACCCACACAATCGGCCGGCCGCCTCTGCGAGCGTTGTACGGCGCCGTACACACACATCACACTTTCGTCAGCACCGCATTCCTTCGCCAAAAACTCAAATACATTCGGCTGAAGAGTCTTTTCGGTTAAGAAAACTTGCAGATAGGGGTTTCCCAACACGGGCTACAAAACTGCTATCTCAGTTGAAAACTAATGTTGAAGGTGAACTATTTCCTTTAAAGGAAATAGTTCACCTTCAACATTAGTTTTAAACTGAGATAACAGTTGTGTAGCCCGTGTTGGGAAACCCCTATCTGCAAGTTTTCTTGACTGAAAAACTCTCCAGCCGAATATATTTGAGTTTTTGGCGAAGGAATGCGGTGCTGGCGAAAGAATCCTGTACTGGTTCTAGCCCGGGCAGAGGCTATACCATCAGCCAATCAGCTTGTAGCTGGTGCTAGAAAGGGAATCGCCGGCCGCCGGTTGGCACATCTCCATTGCGAGTCTATCTTTACGAGACTACTTTCGAATCTGATTGGCTGAACCATTTTTTACATTCGCGTGACGTCAGGACTCTGACTCAGAGATTATGCATATAGTTTTGATAAACAATAAAAATGTACGGCCTTCTGTCCTGAATCGGCGCGATATAAGGCCATTTTTGACAATATGAAAAGAAATTGTATTAAAAAGAATGCGGTGCTGGCGAAAGAATCCTGTACTGGTTCTAGCCCGGGCAGAGGCTATACCATCAGCCAATCAGCTTGTAGCTGGTGTAGCTGGTCAGCTTGTAGCTGGGAAATAGTTCACCTTCAACATGGGTTTTGAACTGAAATAGCGGTTTTGTAGCCCGTGTTGAGAAATCTTTATCGGGAACTTTTCTTGGCTGAAAAGACTCTCCAGCCGAAGGCATTTGACTTTTTGGCGAAGGAATACGGCGCATATATGATGTACCGTACCATCTGAAAGTGCCAGCACTGCCATGGAGCATGCGCAGACCAATAACGCACACCATAAAATCAATAATTTACAACCTTCTGTCCTGAATTGGCGCGATGTAGGACCATTTTTAAAAAGAAAAAAGAAACTGTATTAAAATTTTAATAAAATCGTGTTCTGAAAAAAATTCCGAAGGTGAACTATTTCCTTTAAAAAGTATAATCAAATCGTGTTGGGTAAAAATTTTCCAAGGGTTCCAAAATTTCCAAAATGTCCAAGGTTTCCAAGGTTACAACGATAATTATCCATCCTTGAAGGGATGGATAATTATCCGCGGTAATCGTACCTTAGGCGCAACTATATGTATCTCGTTCGAAATATTCGCACCGCACCGAGCCGCATGCGGCGGCAGCCGAGTCGGACCAGAGCACCAGTGACGTCACGTGATGTCGAGGGATTGGGTCGCTAAAATCCCCGGATGACTCTACCTCTCCTGTACGGCCAACCAAGGTTCATATAGATATGAACCATCACATAGTTCCAATATTAACATTTCGTTTTCCAGGACCTGAAATTAACATTTTCATATAGATATGAACCATCACACAATTGGGTGTCCGGACAATTCTTCGTAGCGCATTTCTTCGTCTAGCGTTTCTTCGTAGCGCATTTCTTCGTCGCGCGTTTCTTCGTCTCGCATTTCTTCGTATCGGCAAATGAATATTTGCGGATGCGAAGAAATGCGAGACGAAGAAATGCGGACAAAGAAATGCGGGACGAAGATTTGTCATGGAATCCACAATTGTTATAGAGTTCAGTGGCACACAGACTTATAGGTGTTTTCACTGTCTCGTGTTAGCGTTTCATTTTAGTCCCAATTCGTCACTGCTCTTGACTAATCACAATGCGTTTCAAGTGAAGGTGACTCCACCATGCTATTTCTCAAGAGTTGACCGCTAGACCAAGGGGGCAGTTTCTATATATGGCCTTGGGGGCAGTGTTGGAAAGGATCATAGAATGACCGCATTCGTTAGGCTTACGCTGACATCGCCAAGCAGGTTTGTATTCGTATGAAGAATTACTTATATGAGGGATGTAGCAAACTGTCTAATTTTCTTATGCCAAATAATGTGTTCGTTTCCGTACGTAAGATCCCCAAGCGTCAGGGCTCAGCGACTACGTCACGTGGCTTCGTGCTGGTGACGTTTATTCTCGACTTCTGGGACTCCGGTTGGATATAGATCTGTAAACAATAACGTGGCGGCGAAATTGGCGAGGGACAAATTATTTTAACGGTAATATACCTCTACTTATGTACTTAATTATTTTAATTTCGAATAGTCTTAAGGTATGGATCATGGTAATGAATGACTTAGGTTTAGGTACTAATTGTTTCATTCTCTATCATATCGCCGGTTCATTATAAAACATTGATTATTCATGTGGGGGCATTGCCAATTGGCAACCATTTAAGACCACCATCGATTCAGCAAACTTAAGAAAACTATAATTTTGTATAGTTACAAGGTTTTAGTCTATATCTCAAAATACTTATGTATCAGCGTGCTGTTCACGGTCCTTGCGGTTTGGCAGTTAACTGCAGACTAACCCCTGCCTGTTTCAGCATACATCATCACAGGCTGTCGTCTTATGAACACAATGCTGCAATGCACCACTTAAGTGACATTTCATCCTGTGGTTGCTGTGGTCACTTCATATACTGACCACAACTGTGGGCGGTACATACTTGTAACTTGTGGTCCCCCTGAGTTATTAGTAAATCCGTATAATATACCTACCAATCGATAGAGAATATCACGTTTAGTAATATGGATGTCTTCTCCAACACATTTTGCACTATAACTAATTATAACTTCAATAATTAATATCTTGGCGCTTCTGTCAGCCGCAAAACTTTCTTTACATGTTGGCTGGCGACGACCAACTTTTTTTTTTGGTCACAACATATATATTTTGGAAAACTCAATAAAAAGACATCAAACATACACACATGAACACGAACATTGCATCATCAGCATATGTGCGGCTCGCCTGGCCAAGCCAGAACGGTGCCCGCGACATTGGCAAAACCGTCCCGGCTCCGGGGAGGTCTGGGGGTTACCGCCCCGGCCGGGGAGAGCTGTGGGGTACCTCCCCAGCGCTCCAGACAGGCTGCAGCCCATTCCCGACACTGCCTCGCACGACGTCACGAGCCATGCCTCCATCTGCCGACCAGGCATGCAACCCATCAGTCTGTTAGACTGGCACGCCCGGCCGGCCGACCGGCCCTTGCAAGGGCCAGTCTCAGGTTGCCCCAGTTGGGTAAGGCGCATATGTGCGCCCCGCACATATGCATACATAGTGGTTTTTTCTTCAGCTTTTTTTAACTTCAATAGCCAGGTTTTACAAACGTTGATCAGAATCATTCAGTTTCTCCTAAATAGTTAAGTGTCCTCCATTTCATATTAAATTCCTCAATCTTGTCATTTAACTTTGCACTGTACTTCTCACTGTGCAGGTCTGACCGAAGAATAGCTAATAGTAATATCACTGAAGGTCGGTTCTTACTTCTTTGAATAAATCATTTTTATACCTGCACTAACTACATGGTTCATAATCAGACAGTTGTCACCTCCCAGTACTATTTCATTGATGCTAATTTTTTTCTGCTAATCTACCCAGTTGGTTACTTATAAACCACGCTTTTAATTTGTTCCAAAAGTTATACCCTTCTACTATACCAAAATTTGTGTAGTATGTTTTCCTGCTGCATGCAATGCTCACAAGCATCTGAGTTTGTTATCTACATTTTCTCAAGTAAACTGTTTGTTCCTACTATGCGACTGATAACTTTATATCTAGTGGTCCTGTACTGAACTGGGGTATCTCTTAAGCTTGTATAGACATTTGTCCAATTCACTTCTCAAAGTCTATGTTCTCACGCCCCTTCCCACACATTATTAAGTTGTTTGGTTTTGCTCCGTACTAATATCTTGTTTAGGTGGGATGTTCCTGTATTTTCAAAGACAATTATAGTGATGAATGGGTCCATAGTCGGTTCGGTTAGTTTCATTCTTTCTCTAGATTCCTTCCATTCACCAGGTAAACTACTTAATAAAGCCCTATAATCGAGAAATGTAGCCTGGATGTTATATATCTGTTTCAGTTCTTCATATTCCATCAATAAACCATCTGACTTTAGCAGATCATTTAACGTTCTAATACCTTTTTCGTACCATTCCTTAATCCATGTAGTCTTAAATTGTGTGGTATCTGAAGAAAAAAATAGGACTGGCAGTTATTTGGTGAGTGTTTAGTTTATATTCCTCTTTAAAATCGGCAAGGGCAAAAAGAACCTCCCTCCAAAATTGATTTATAATGCGGACTGCCTTCCTTCTCAGCGCGGTGTGACCCATTTGCCAGAATTCTACATTTTTGTTTGTTACTTTACTTGCTATATCATTCCATATCGCCCGTTTCGTAATAGATCTCCTAATCCAAGTAATTTTTAAAGCTGTCATATAAGACTTGAAATCTAGCATACCCACTCCTCCATTTAGTGGATCTTTTATCAGTGTGCTATGCTTAACTTTTTCTGTTTTTCCATGCCAAAGAAATGTGTATAAGGCTTTTGTCAACTCCTTAACCCGCGCACTGCAGGGGGGTTGATTTCCGCCCCCCCCCCCCTCAGGTTTTTCAAAGATAGCGAAAAAACGGCGGCGCGCAGCGCCGCCGGGTTTTGATACACCTGTTAGGACATCAATTGCGCACACTTTGAGAGAAAAAAATATGCTCGGGTCATCACGGGTCAGGTCACCAGACCAGGTCAAGTGACCCCACCACCAAAAATGTTTGCAGTTGTGCCAAAGCCAGAGTTTTTCACCGATCAGGTTGAAACTTACAGGATGTCATGAGGGCATCAGTACTTACAATTCGAATAACTCGGAATTTCTATATCGGTGACCTAAGGTCAGGTCAATTTCGTAACCTCCCCATAATAAGTCAATGGGGAAATATACAAATGCTTCCTATTTCAAGGATATGCATGGTACTAGTCCAATTACTTCTGGATCATGTTATTATAGGATATTCTTGATGATCCAAGTGTAAGTTTTGTTCAGTGACCCCTATTGGGTCATTTGAGGTCATGTGAGGACACCATCACTTTTTTTGTAAATAACTCGACATAATGAAGATAGAGAAGTAAAACAGACATCAATGTGTTTGTCTCGTCGAGACACGTCTTCCCATATGCAACATGCCCTACTTGGGTCACCACTTGACCTTGACCTTAGGTCAAATTGTTAAGTTGACTTAACAAGGTCACCATATATATTATTCAAAGCGCCTTGACAAGATAAACACAATGGTGTAAATAGTTTTTCGTTATTTTTATTAAGTAAAAAGTTAATAGCAAAAACGATTTAGCACAAAAACGGCATTTTTTTCTTTTTGACCTCTGGAGCCTCAAATATTGACCTGAGATCAAATCTAAGGACACCTTAGCGATTACAAATTTCACTGGCTGGCGTTTGCTTTTTTTTCGTTTGTTTCTAACTATCATTGTTTCTGAGATATATGGGAATTTCTGGAGCGATGTCCTAAAACAGGAGAAAAAAACTGGAAAATTTGACCTTTGATGACCTCTGGTCAATTTTGACCTGACTTAAAAAAACACTGAAATACTTTCGATAGAACATGTATGAAGCTATCAAATGCCTTTTTCTGCTTCTCGCTACGTTGCGTAGTTTTCGAGATCTCAGGGGGGACGGAAATCAACCCCCCCCCCCCCCCCCTGCAGTTTGTGTTCGGCGCAAAGCCCCTGCAGTGCGCGGGTTAACAATCGATTGGGGTGGATTTGGAATTGTCATAAAAAGATAATTTATCTTTGATACTAGTAATGACTTTATTATTGTTACTTTTCCTTGTAATGACGCATTTCTATACATCCATTTAGCTATTTCCCATCTTATCTCGTTTACCTTCTCTGTGTACACCTCTGTTATATTGTGCAGGCTGTTTTCAAAGGTAATGCCTAATATTTTCAATGTCCTACACCACTGTACAGACACATTTCTCTGAAAAATGTCTGCATCTCTGGAAGGGGCTCGAATCCACATGTCTCACGTTTTGTCTAAGTTTGGACTCAAGCCAGAGAATTTAGCAAACCATCCAAGCTCCTGAAACAGCTTCATGATGCATCTCTCATTTGGCTCTATCAGGCATACTGTGTCGTCGGCATATATTGAAATTTTGTGTTCTTGATTGGCTGTTTTTATTCCTTTGATTTCTATATTACATTGGATTATTTTTGCCAAAACATCCATGACCAATATGAATAAATAACAACTCAACACATCTCCCTGTCTACATGATCTACCAAACTTTATCTTATCTGACAGATGCCCGTTATACAGAACCCTAGCAAAAGATCCAATGTATAATGTGTTAAACCATCCTGTAATATTGGGCGGGAAATTCCGTCTTTCGAGCACTTTTCTAATGAAAGACCAACTCACTGAATCAAATGCTGCTTCAATGTCCAAGCTTAACAAAATTCCGCTTATTTGTTCCTGATTCATAAACTGTATAGTATCATATATCATCCTAATATTATCTCCAATAAATCTCCTTTTCAGATAGGCAGACTGACAAAGATCAATCATCTTTCCTAGTACCACTTCTAGTCTGTTTGCAATAGTGCCCAATATTATTTTGTAACTAACGTTTAGCAGTGTCATGGGTCTGTATGATTTGATTAGCTCTCTTGGTTTATTTGGTTTTGGTAATAACACAATTATTCCCTCTTTTAGTGTTTGTGGAAGTGTGCTTTTTGATAAACTTTCAGTACACATAGCTTGAGAGAACTCCTTTAAATCTACCCATAATTTGTTTTATAAAACTCCACTGAAAAGCCATCGCTGCCTGGTGATGTTCCATTTTTCATATTAAACAGAGTCGACCCTAATTCAGATAGTCATTGGCTCTTGTACTCATTCTGTCTGAGTCAGCAACTTTTGTTAATGCCACCTCCGAAAAATAGTCATCACAATCCCCATCTAATATATTTTTGTTCTGCTGACAAAACTTTCTTTCAAAAAAAAAAAATATTTGAATGCCTTTAAAATATCTGTTTGATTTCTTTTGACTCCTTCCAATGTCTTTATAAAGGGGATCCTTTTGCTCTCGTACCTTCTTTTTTCCAGTGTCAAGAAATATTTAGACGGCTTTTCCGAGTTCTCTCTCCATATGGCTTGTGACCTAATTAAGCTTCCTCTTAACCTCTGCTCTCTAATCTGCTCCAATTCTTTCTTTCTTCTATGGAGATGCTCGCTTGTTTCATGACTACCTATCTGATCCACTTCTTTTTCCATCTCGCATATAATGTCCTCTAGTTGCCTTTCCTGAATCCTCTCCTCTCTTTTCTTTTGGATACCGAAGGAAACTGTCAGATAGGCAGACTGACAATCCTTCCAATTAACATCAAAACTTCGAAGAAAAACGATGGGCTTATAGTAAGCTCTACTCGAGTAGGATTTTCCATAACGTAATCTTCTCTATAAATAGGTAGTGCATATTCCCATACTGTAGTCTTTATTGTCTTTTTTACTAAGTTTATATAATTCGAATCCTTAAGTAAAGACGCATTGAATTTGAACAAACCTCTCCCTCTCGGCTGCTTTGCAATGTCTAATTTCACTGATATTATGGAGTGGTCTGACCTGTATCCTGGCTGGATTTCAGCTTTTTCAACATAACCCTCCAAACAACTGCTTATGAGGAACATGTCTAGTCTGGCCTGCTTAACCATAGGACTCCATACGCGCCATGTATACCTTCTAACCTCAGGATTTCTTTCTTGATATATGTCTATCAGTCCGTTTTCAGACATCATTATTTTTACAGCCTCTCTTGCCTGGGTGTTATTTTCCCGCCTGTAGTTAAAATTGTCTATATTTTGGTTTAGTGTTAAGTTGAAATCACCTGCAATTATAATTGGTATATCCTCTTCACCTATAATCCTGTTTATGTTCTTAGCCAAGGTTTCATAGAAATTAGAGTCATCAGAGTTGGGACCATATATATTTACCAGACACAAATCTGTCGTATCATGTACTTTAGCTCTAGTAATGATAAAGTTTCCATCATCGTCTATACATGTATCCCTGAAGCTAATATCTATATTTTTGGTCAGTATTGCTACGCCCCTTGCATTGTTTGTATAAGGCGCAACTATGACATCTGTTCCCCATGCATTTCTGAAATAGGGAACTCCTATTTTCCTACAGTGGACATCCTGCAGCAAACAAATATTAAAATCCTGATTCCGTAAGTAACCAAATACATCCTTCCTTTTCTTGAAATCTCCTAAACCCCTACAGTTAAAAGATGCAAGTTTAATTTCACTCATAGTTGAGATTTAATCCTTCACTTTAGAATGGGAACATGACAATCACCTCCCCTATTAAAAAAAACTGATCAACATCTGATTGAACTCCTAACCTGGCAACCAACACAAACAGACACCCACACACTAGAAACGCGCACACTTACTCTCTGCACATACCAACAACTCTATTTCAACACATACAATACAGCTCGAGTAGAAAGACATCGTCATTGATAACCGATGTTCATGTATCATGATTAACTGCAACAAAAGGCCTGCAACTTTCTTATATCCATTTATGTTTTGTTTATGTTGTATCTTTGTACGTTTCACTTTTTTCACTCGTCTCATACCTATCATTAGCGATACGGAGTTACATGACATTTCGCATATGAGTCCGCACTCGCTCCATCCAATTACTGACTTGCAAATAATCATTTCAAGTACGCACGGATATCGCCTGTCCTCGTCCCATCCGCGTCGGCGTGCGCTCCGCCGCCGCGCCTTGGTCCCGGCGGAACACTAGAGGTGCGCCTCCCCACTCTACCCCGTCCGCGAGATCCGCCAGGCACCGTTCCCACCTCCATGCGCGCCGCGCCAGCTGTCATCGCGCTCCGTGCGCCGTACCTCAGTCAGAGGCGAGTCCAGGTAGACAGGGCGAAAGGCCGCCCCGTCCGGTCCCGACTGGCTGCCAGCCGCCGCCGCCGCCGCCGCCGCCGCCGCGCGCCGCAGCCGGTCTCCCGCGTCCGCGTCAGCTTCCCGCCGGTCCTCCGGTCGGCCGGCGCCAGGTCGCCCAGTCAGGGGCGGCCCCAGGCGAGGCGGACGGGCGGCCTGAGCCGGCCGATCCAATCCGGGCTCGTCGGTACTCAGCCCAGCTCTAGACGCTGCTGTGTATCCCGACCAAGCTTCCTCACTCACGCCACCTCACTGCCGGATCCGCCTGCGGGCCCGAACCAGGCCGCCCGGTCAGGGGCGGACCCAGCTGAGGAGCGTTCCGGCCCGGCTCCGGCCGGTCCCCACCCCGCGCCCCGTCAGGTGTCCGTGCCGGGCTCGCCTCCGCGCCCGCGCTCTCGCCGCGGGCCAGCGAGACAGCTTCTGCCGGTGTCACCATTGCCCGCCCGGGGTCACGTGGCCCCTGCATGTCAGGCGCAGGGGCGCCACCAGGTTCTGCTGGTCGGGAGGCTCCACCGAGACTGAATGAGCTACGCCAAATTGTTGCAGCATATGCTCCGCCTCCTCTCTACTTCTGACCCTCGTGAGTCGATCATTCCTGCTCACAGCAAAACGCACTTCTCCTCCTCGCGTCAGCACAGTTGACAGCCTCCTCTCCCTTCGCTCGTGGAGGAGCAGGTTGAACACCTCCTGTCTCATTGGAGTCAAGTTTTCATTTATGAAAATGTTGTGACCTCTCAGTTTGCAGTTGGCCCTGTACACTTGGTCTCTTAGCGAGCCCTGTTCATCCCCTGTGAATCTGACTAGCAAACGATTTCTCGGCAGACGCTTCACATAGACTATTTGTCCAGGCAGGACATCTAGCTCAAGCAGTCTGTTGATCAGAGCTGCGACTGCTGCTTCGAGCCTATCATCACTTTCAGGGATGTGTAGGTCTCGTCCCGCGAATATAAGTTGTGGTCTCCTCCTCAGCTTCTCGGCTTCCTCCCTCTCCTGCTCCAGTTGTGCAACTCTATATTTGATATTTTGCCAGTCATCATACATGTATTTCAGATCCTTTTCCAGAACATGCACTTTTTTTGCCGTTGCTGTGATGGATTCGTACGCAAAATTAAGCGATTCTTCAATGCTACCTATTCTTTGATCGAGCGCTCTTTTTATCTCCTTTACAGCCTCACCGGTTTTCTTCTCGATGAATGCTTTCAGTTCCTCCACCGCTCCATCTTCCTTCTCCTTCTTCTCCTTCTCCTTCTCCTTCTCCTTCTCCTTCTCCTTCTCCTTCTCCTTCTCCTTCTCCTTCTCCTTCTCCTTCTCCTTCTCCTTCTCCTTCTCCTTCTCCTTCTCCTTCTCCTTCTCCTTCTCCTTCTCCTTCTCCGGTGTTCCCGACTCGTGGCGTCTCTTCCGCTGCTTTGTCATCTCACTGACAGGCGCGCCGTGGTTCATCGCTCACTGCTCTCGCGGAGCCGCCCGCGCGCACGTCCACCCTCCACGGCTGCCCGGCCGCGACTCCCACGACGACCGACCTTGATACAAGTATAGACGGCGTTCACGGCGGCCCGGGTATGACGCCACAGAACCGATCAGACTTAATGGCTACGAGCGAATCTTAGGTTTCGTCCCGATCGGACTTAATGGCTACGAACGAATCTCAGGTTTCGTCCCGATCAGACTTAATGGCTACGAGCGAATCTTAGGTTTCGTCTCGATAAGACTTAATGGCGGGGTTAGGTTGAGTTAAGTCATTGTTCCAATGACGTCATGGATGATCCTTATTTTTCCTGTGAATCTTCCTGCGTCGATATATCTATCTGCGTAGATATGGCGACGATCGTAGTGGACGATCAGTCGTTACACCTTCCGGATTTTTTGTTTTGTTTCAACATTGTTAGGTAAGATACATTATAAATAACATAACAAATACAGAATAGTGTCTTTAAAGATGCATAGTGACTAAATAGTGAAGTTTTGAAACATCTAAAACGTTAGGGACGTCGAGTATGTATGACCCAGCTGTGTAATGCCATACCTTTCGCCCTATTCCCACTTTCTGTTATCCCCTGCACCTGCTGCTGGCCACTGCTGACTACTGAACTGCAACCAACTGCAGGGTCCATGAACAAGCTGCAGGAGAATGTACATTTTATATAACATGCAGATTTGTGATACTACACACACTGATGTGTTTCAAGTCAGGAAGCAAAATACCCTTAATCTTGCTTTGCTGAAGAAAAAACGACAATTTCAATTGTATTTGTTTGATTCTGATTTTGACCAGAGTTCCAATAAGCTTCTAAGCTTATTTAACCATCAGTACTTTATGATGGTTCAGTACCTCAGTAAGTTGTATCCTTTGGCAATGTATTTATTTACTCATCACTGATCACTCAACAACAGGTCATGAAGGTACTATGGGAGGTGCTTGATTGGTTCAATGCTTGAGAACTGGGCAGTGGGCAGCTTCAGTATGAGCTGAAGGTCAGGGTCTGTACACAGGATATCTGGTTGCCCTATCGGAGAACCAGCTTCAGCCTGAGCGCAATGGCGATGTCAGGGAACGTGCTTCAGCGCCATTAGTCTCCCCATCATCCGACTGGAGTTCCTGGCGACAAGACGGACGTCCGCCGAGAGGAAGTGTGGGGCGCGACAGACGATGATCCCCAGATGCAGCTGCTTCTTACCACAATGCAGCAGGCGTTTCCAGTCACTAAATCACTCACACGGTGATAGGGGTCATTTTGTAAGTATTGGCTGGCACAAGATCGGCTGTCTGTTGACGTACTCGTGTGCGGATCCAGGCTGTGATCCCACAGCGTCTTCCAGCGCCTTGCAGGGCTTCCAACGCGACAGATCGCGTTGGAAGCCCTGCAAGCTAGTGGCCTCGGAAAGGAGAAGGCCCAGGATCGAGCAAGATCTGGTCTGGGATCGACTGAGACGTCGAAAACGTCGCCTGAGCAATTTAGGCCGGGTCATTTGATAGGTTTTTGCGAGCATGCACAGATAAATAGTGAAATTATTTTGCGCTTTATCATTACAAACTTACATTAATTTTTTGAAATTTTTAATCAAATTTGGAGGTGCCAACCGCCCTCTTTTTGGGGATACTTTTGCGATTATTTCGTCAATATTTTTTTCGGCATTAATTATTGTTTTACAATTTTTTGAAAATATCATTTTCGAATTCTCCGTATGCTGTTTGAAGGGAGTGTGCCTACTCACATCGCTTAGTTGGGGTTATTGGCACTGGTCTATAGAACACAATTTTCTGAATTGAACCATTACATCATTTCTCCAGATTCACCCTAGTTGCTGAGATATTCAAAGACTCCAGGAATTTGCTTGGGAGCAAAAAGTTATCGGGTAGACTCCAGAGGGCTTCCGCTACTAGAAGCACTGCAACTATCGATTAAACTGCTAGCATATTGTTAGCCCCGGCCAATAGCAATTCAACAAAACAGCTCGTGCACGCTGATAGCAGCAGCCGAACAGAAACTGGACGGCCATCATGTTTTTCGATGATGGCCGTTTCGATGATGGCCGATGGCCATTTTTTGAAGAAGATATCACATTAAGCTACGAAACTTGCACATAATAAAGTTCACAGTGGCAAGAACGTGCTGTGCAAAACTCGTCTTTCTATCTTGCATGATGTGACCGTAATTGTATTGTCTTATGTGCGCCGTTTACATAACATCACCATAGTGGCGATCGTTTTATAGATATCGAAACAAAAATAAAAAACCCCAATATAAGTGAAAATTCAACTAAAGGGGCTCCAGATGTGAATTTCATCATATACAACAAACAAACCAACAGCTACTTACCGTATGAAAAATATTTTTGACATTCCAAAACAGCAGGCACACTCCCTTTAACAACCGTAGTGATTGTCATGGAGTTATCATGTACAATAGAGCTGTTTCTCTGCATTTCCTGTAAGGATTTTAAGGCTCACAGCGCCTTCTATGGAGTGAACTTGCAATTTATGCACTAGGTACAGTTTCCCGGCTGCGGAGGTCTACAGAGGGGCTCCACACGCACTGAATTCAGTGGCGGCGTATAAGGGAGGCGGCAGGGGGAAGCTGCCCCCTCCCCCTACCACACTCAAGAAGTTTGGGGAGAAAACATGATCCCCCCCCATAATTTTGTAAATTGGTAAATTTGTTGATAATTTTTCAAGAAGTTGGTTCGATTTGTTTTCTTTTTGACCGAAAAATTGACACCGAGTGCCCCAAGGTGCCCAACACCAGCCTGAGGGGCCCTCTAAGGCCGACAGAAGGTCCTCAGTCGGCGTAAGGGGCCCTCGGAAGGCCTGAAACTTCAACATGGGCTGTCCGACGTTTTTCTTGCGACCATTTAGAGGCCCTGCAAAATATAGTGACCCAAATCCGAGGAGATACCATTTCGCGCCATTTGTTTGAAGGGGGAGGGGGCCCTTTGGCCGAGGGGTCTCCCTGGGTTTCTTTGCCCCCTCCCTCATCCGAAAATACCTTCCGCCCCCACTGACCGAAATGGAACACCAGCAGATTAACTCCATGGAAAATGGATTTAAAGTGGGTGGGGAGGAGTGCATGCCAAACAAATTTGACTGCATGACCTTGATCCGCCCCTCGAGACAGGACAGGTACCTGTCCTATCGCCATACGTGAGGCCCGGTGCCTGTCCTGTCTCCAGACGTGAGGCCCGGTACCTGTCCTATCTCCAGACGTGAAGCCCGGTGCCTGTCCTGTCTCCAGGCGTGAGGCCCGGTGCCTATCCTGTCTCCAGACGTGAGGTCCGGTACCTGTCCTGTCTCCAGACGTGAGGTCCGGTACCTGTCCTGTCTCCAGACGTGAGGCCCGGTACCTGTCCTATCTCCAGACGTGAAGCCCGGTGCCTGTCCTGTCTCCAGACGTGAGGCCCGGTGCCTATCCTGTCTCCAGACGTGAAGCCCGGTGCCTGTCCTATCGCCATACGTGAGGCCCGGTGCCTATCCTGTCTCCAGACGTGAGGTCCGGTACCTGTCCTGTCTCCAGACGTGAGGTCCGGTACCTGCCCTGCCTTGCCTCCGGGCCCGGTGCCTGTCCTGTCTCCAGACGTGAGGACCGGTACCTGTCCTGTCTCAAGACGTGAGGCCCGGTACCTGTCCTGTCTCCAGACGTCAGGCCCGGTACCTGTTCTGTCTCCAGAAGTGAGGCCCGGTACCTGTCCTATCTCCAGACGTAAGGCCTGGTACCTGTCCTGTCTCCAGACGTCAGGCCCGGTACCTGTCCTGTCTCCAGACGTGAGGACCGGTACCTGTCCTGTCTCAAGACGTGAGGTCCGGTACCTGCCCTGCCTACGGGCCCGGTGCCTGTCCTGTCTCCAGACGTGAGGACCGGTACCGGTCCTCTCTCCAGAAGTGAGGCCCGGTACCTGTCCTATCTCCAGACGTAAGGCCTGGTACCTGTCCTGTCTCCAGACGTGAGGCCCGATACCTGTCCTGTCTCCAGACGTGAGGGTCGGTACCTGTCCTGCCTCCAGACGTGACGTCCGGTACCTGTCCTATCTCCCGGCCCGGTACCTGTCCTGTCTCCAAATCCAGTTCCCACTGAGCAAAGGCGCCGCAACCCTCCGAAAGTTGGGGGGGGGGGGGGGCGGAGGCATTCTGAAGTCGATTGTTTCCATGTAACGCCCATAGGCGTAATGTTAAAATCCGAAAATGTTGGGGGGCTGCCCCCCCCCCCCCGGTTCCTGCGTCCTTGCCACTGAGTTAACCTGTTGGTATTGCATTTCATCGCGTGTGGAGCCCCTCTGCAGGCCTCCGCAGCCGGAAAACTGCACCTAGTACATATAATGCATTTTACAGACCAGGGAATCTTCCAAGGAACTCCCAAGCTGAAACAGACCAAGATATTTGTGAGGAAATACGTAGGAACTTTCGGGCTCAGTGTCTTATTATGGGAGATTTTAACTTAAGAGGATACGAAAGTATAGCAGAGGAAACAAATGAGTGTAGGTTGTAAAGGCACATTTTTGAAGAGGAGCTTTTCATGCATCAGTTTGTAACAGAGCCAACCAGACATTGCTCCATTCTAGACCTTGTATTCTCAGACAACAGTGATCTAGTTAGTGACATAAGTATTTGTGCAGGTCTAGGAACCAGTGATCACAATATGGTTAAATTCAATATCTCATCAGAAATGAGGCCCAAAGATAACCTTATTATGGTTCCAAACTTCAGCCGGGCTGATTTTGATGGTATTAGAAATGACCTCGCACAGATAAAATGGAACGTTGAGTTGGCAGGTTTAGATGCATGTGAGGCCTGGAATGTTTTCAAAGCTAGATTAAGCCAAATTCAAAATAGGCATATACCCCTCAGGCACAAACGTAACAGAACCAAGGGCAAACCAGTTTGGCTTACCCCAGAAGTAAGGAGTGCTATACAAGCTAAAAGAAGTGCATTTGGCATTTTTAAGGGATCTTCACTAGATATAAATCGGAAGGCCTACCAGAATGCAAGAAATTCAGTTAAGAAAAAGGTCAGAGCAGCTAAAAGGGCAAAGGAACTTGATTTAGCTAGACATTGTAATGCAGATAGTAAGAAGTTCTTCAGTTTTTATAAGTTCAGTACAGTTTCCAAAAATATAGGTCCATTTAAGGTAGATGATGTGTTAGTTAGCAAGGACAGTGAAATGGTTGAAGTGCTTAATGATCAGTTTCAATCTGTCTTTACTATCGAGGACCAGAGTAGTATTGCAGCACTTCAGCCTGAGCTAGAGACAGAGGAGACTATAGGAGAGCTAGGTGGCATAAGTAGTGAACTTGTTCTAGAATATCTAAAGAAAGTAAGGCCTAACAAGGCAGAAGGACCTGATGAAATCCATGCTAGACTTTTAAGAGAATCTGAAAGGGAGTTGTCGGTTCCATTAGCCATAATATTTTCTAAATCACTCGCAGATAGTAAAATTCCACTTGATTGGAAAAGAGCAAATGTTGTTCCTATTCATAAAAAGGGAGATAGAAGTAAAGAGGAAAACTATAGACCAGTTAGTCTGACCTCATTAGTCTGCAAGGTGCTTGAATCAATCATCAAAGATAAGATTGTTGAATTCTTGGAGCAAAATGAACTCATCAAGGATACACAGCATGGCTTTAGGAAGGGCCGTTCTTGTTTAACTAATCTTCTGGAGTTTTTGGATGTTGCAACAGATAGCTTTGATCAGGGTAAACAGCTAGATGTAGCTTTTCTTGATTTCAGTAAAGCATTTGACAAAGTCCCCCATACAAGACTGGGGTTACAACTTAAAATGCATGGGATCAGGGGCAAGATTCTGGATTGGATAGAAACGTGGCTTTCAGGACGCCAGCAAAGGGTTATATTGAATGGGTGCCAATCACAATGGAAGGAGGTTCTCAGTGGGGTTCCACAGGGCTCAGTCCTGGGCCCATTGCTTTTTATAATATTTGTGAATGCAATTGAGAACAGTATAGACAGCAAAGTCTTGAAATTTGCAGACGATCTAAAAGTTGTCAGGATTATTAGAGGAAAACATGATCAGGATGTTTTTCAATCAGATCTGGACAAGCTAGTTGAGTGGTCTGAAGCATGGCAGATGAAATTCAATTTGAGTAAATGTAAGATTATGCACGCTGGACGGGTTAGCAGTAAACATGGTATGAAATGGGTGGGCAGAAAATGGAGCAGATTGAAAAGGAAAGAGATTTAGGTGTCGTGGTAAACAATAGACTATCAGCGTCAGACCAGGTTGTAGAAGCTAGGAAAAAGGCACTTAGAATGCTAGGGGCCATTAACAGAAATGTTTCCTACAAGAGTGAAAAGGTAATAACAAAACTGTATTGTGCATACGTTAGACCACATTTGGAGTATTGTGTACAAGCCTGGTCTCCAACATATGAGAAAGATTGCTGGTTGTTAGAAAGAGTTCAAAAAAGGGCAACAAAAATGGTTAATTGTCTTGGTAGTTTACCTTATGAAGATAGATTAAAAAATTGGGTATGTTTTCACTTAGATATAGAAGGCTAAGAGGAGATCTAATTGAAGTCTTCAAATTTGTAAATAGTCAGCATTCTGGATATTTAAAGGGTATGTTTGAGTTCAATAGGGAAAATCGAGGTAGAGGTCATCAGCATAAACTCATTATGAAACAAAGTAGGACTAGGCTACGACAGTCATTTTTCAGTAGAAGGGTTGTATCTTTATGTCTTTATGTCTAATGCAATTCCGCTCAATAGATGGCGCTGCGAGCGTGTGCATTAGAATCCTTACGGTAAATGCGGAGAAACAGCTTCAATGTATATGATAATTTTATGAAAATTACTACGGCTGTGAACCAGCATACGGAGAATTCGAAATGATATTTTCAAAAAACGTTAACAAAAATTATTCATGCCAAAATGTACGATATTGACGAAAAAAATGGCAAAAGTATCTCTAAAAACAGGCCGGTTGGCACCTCCAAATTTGATTTTACAAATGTATTTTTAACAAATCACGTACGCTTTCAATGACAGCGCATGATAATTTCACTATTAATCTGAAATCTGTTTTGCATGACCCGGCCTACTGGTCATGTCCTCTCTGCCAGGGGGTGTCCTACCCGCAGTAGGTTGATATACATTGTTCGGGAAATATTGTGTTGATGTGTTGTACCGGACGTCATGTACCGGACCACCTGTTAGTTGACCACAGTTTAGCTCTGCTGGTTTCCAAGCTTGCTGGAGAGGGTGGTGAGCAGTCATGAGAGATTCTCCAAGAACTGTTCCTCAAAGCTCACAAACGCACAGAGGCGTCAGCCTGTGGAATTGTGGATTATAAATCAATAGCGCATGTTCTGGTCTAATTGTACCGCTGCCTCATACGGGTACTGTGTGGATCTTCAACATCACTTTCTAAGCCCAAGCAGTGATACACAGTGGCCAAGCATTTGCTGCTAGCAATATTCTCAAACACAGTGACAGTATGGCGAATGGTGAAGTAGGCAGCACACGCACAGCAATGTCCAGTTAGTGACAACTAGTTGAGCTGAAGGGAAACTCGCTGGGCCATTTGACGAGGAACAGTGATACAACCGCTGCTACAACCGCTGTTACAACCGCTGCTACAACCGCTGCTACAACCGCTGCTACAACCGCTGCTACAACCGCTGTTACAACCGCTGCTACAACCGCTGCTACAACCGCTGCTACAACCTCGGCTACAACCGCGGCTACAACCGCTGCTACAACCGCTGCCACAACCTCTGCTACAACCTCTGCTACAACCGCTGCTACAACCCCTGCTACAACCGCTCCTACAACCCCTGCTACAACCTCTCATACAAGCGCTCCTACAACCGCTGCTACAGCCGCTGCTACAACCGCTCCTACAACCGCTCCTACAACCGCTCCTACAACCGCTCCTACAACCGCTCCTACAACCGCTCCTACAACCGCTCCTACAACCGCTCCTACAACCGCTGCACTGCAGATGGCTGCAGATGGCTGCAGATGGCTGGTAGATGGCTGCAGATAGCTGCATAGTCGTGCATAGTGATATGTTGAGTTGCTGACCACCACCATTTGCTTGTTTCAGCTTTGATGCGACATCATGCCCTCTGAGAGTGAGAAGACACCGCCTGGCGCCGTGCAGAAGAGTGATACAAATGAGTCGGCTGAGGGTCAGTCGCCACAGGCGGAGGCGCCCAAGAAAGCAAAGGTTGCTGACAACAACAAACAGGCGTCTGATAGCAATGACAAACCAGACTACGGGTATGACCTTTACCCTGAAAGGCAAGGTGGCAAGTACAAGCCCAGCTTCTGGGAGCACTTCTTTCTTCACGAAGGTGAAAATTTGAGTGATCAAATTACCTGCGAGAAGAACGTGTACAACTGTTTCAAGAAAAGTAAGTTTGGTCATTGGTGTGGTGTATAGTTTGTCAGCGAAATGTGTTTGACTTATTGATACTTTTAACCCTCGCCCTACGACGACCCCAACGGACTTTTTAGACATGCGGCGCATCTTGCTGAAATTTTCAGTAGCTAAGTATACAATAATTATACGTATGCTGCAAAAATTTCATTGAAATTGGTTGAGAAATTTGGAAAATAATTATGTTTTGATGACGTCATGTTGGTGGAAAAACGATAAATGTTTGAAAAATCGTAGAAAACAGAGTTTTGAAGCAAATTGCAAACGCAATTAAGAAAAGATATCAAATGTAATTTTCTTTAAAATGGCAATATCGGATTTGCGAAATTTTGTTTTTTTTACCCCCAAAATGAACAAAAACTGATTTTTTTCTCGGAAAAATCACCACAAAAACAAAGTTTTCAAAGATGTTAAAAAAATGGAATACATGTGAGAAAACTGAGTATGGACAATACTCAAACCAAATTTCAAAGAAATATCTCTATTTTTATTTTTGACTGAGTGATGGGCGATGGCTCCCAAGTGTCAGAATTTCATGACGTCATTTTTGTAATAGCTTTTTTGGACTTCTTTTGACCAGATACGAATAAATAATTACCTTTTCTGTATTTCTGAGACAAAACTGGTCTAGGAACATGCCTTTTTATTTACATTTATCAATTTCTCATTTTTAGGTTTTCTGACAGAGCAAAATCGCTGTTCTGGACGTGGTCGATCGCAGTCATTCACTTGACCTGAAAGGTCACTCGTTGACCGAAAACCTAAAAATTGCATACCGTTAGATTCCAAACATGACAGGCAACATGTTGGTTCTTACCGCGTTGCTCTATGTTGCTTGGTTTGGAAGTTAACCGGCGGTCTTTTTAGGACCCCCCCCCCCCCCCCCTGTAGGGCGAAGGTGAAAAAAGCTCCCGTAGGGCGAAGGTTAAGCTGTTTTCCTGTATTTGTTATATTATTAAAGTTACTAAAGGCTGTATTTTTATGACATGCTTGTTCATTGTTCAATATAGTCCTGAACGCATTGCTCCGAAGTGATGTGAAACTACAATGGTTCTGCGCAGTAGCATTTATGTATTCGTTATCTTGTACGTGTGTCCAGATAAGCATAAATCAGATCATTGCGAGAGGGGAGAGGAAAATCTCTCTTAGCCGTGTCGTTGTCTGAAGGGAGATTGTCCTTAAAGGGAGATAATCACTTTTTCCACTAAAATGGAGTTAGCACCTGAAATCGATAGACGAGACCAAAATATATTGTAAATTCATTACATTTTGCATATAACAATTCCTACCGATAGATATTTCAAGTCATAGTTGACGAGCGTCCCACGCTTATAATCAGCAAGTACTCGGTAACGAATTCAGTAAATTAGCCTCCCTATGCTTTGTTATTTATCATGAAGGTATGCAATATGTATATGTTAATACCTTACTTATTTAGTGTCGGCGATTTGTTTATAAGTGCCCATTCAACAACGTTGAACAGATTGATGCAAAAGCGCCAGATGTTGCGCTTTCCAATAGTGGAGGGAAAATACCGATCATTAATTTTCCCAAACTTCCAACTTTGAATTAGGGAATACTTGTATTTAATTCTTAAATTTAGATCACAACATTTTAATACCATAACGGTAGCCAAATAAGTTGTTGCTAACAAAATCAAAAGGTGATTATCTCCCTTTAATGCGTTGCTATATCAAACATGAGCTGAAGCTTAATGACATCAAATGGGAAAAATCGCCTTACTTTTTTCATTTCGTAAATATTCCAGAGCGTTCGTACGTGCGTGCTGCACATGATGCAAATTTATGTTTCACATTGAGTGTTCTTCTCGGTCTGTTCAGGTTACGGAGTAAGGCTGATGCTGGCGGCTTTAAAAGCATCAGGATGGTAAGTCTTGATTTAAATTTCAGTTGTGATTCCCTCGCCTGATAATCTGCAATGTTTGTTTCAAGTTACCTGGCTTTTTTCCTCCATATCAATGTGTAATAATTGATCATGACGATTTCTCGGAATGTTCAGTTGTTATGTAGGCAGCCTTAACCATTGGCATTGGCATTTTCGCATTGGCATTTACTATTTGCAATGGCATTTGGTATGCTATTTTTGGGTTCCTGATGTACTGATATGATATTTATCAATTGTATATGTCAATGACATTTCACCATTGGTACCTACTTGATAGCATTTGCATTGTGTGATTCTAGTGGATATCAGGCGATCAAAATATGTGATAATATAAGAAAATGGAAAAGCCTTGCCAGATAACAGACTTTCCTCTTATCTTGGCAAGAAGCCTTGCCAAGATAAGAGGGAAGTCTGACATGGTAATCTTGCTCTCACGCATCATGTTGTGCAGCGTGATTCGGTGTCTGTTGTGTGCTGTGTTGGCGGCTGACGGCCCCCTATGTCGGTTTACCGTCAGCCCGGTGGACATGAGCAGGAACGTGTCCTGTGAGACCTGCGAGCACATCGTCACTGGCGGCTACGACCCGTCCACCAACCAGGTACGACCCGTCTACCAGCCAGGTACGACCCGTCCACCAACCAGGTATGACCCGTCCACCAATCAGGTGCGACCCGTCTACCAGCCAGGTACGACCCGTCCACCAACCAGGTACGACCCGTCCACCTGCACCAACCAGGTACGACCCAGTCACCAGCCAGGTACGGTCGTCGACTGTCCACTCCAGTCTATCGCAGCCGGCCGGTTCGATGCGGCTTCAGAAAGCCGCAAGCCGCTTGAAGAGGACTCTTGAGTGGCTTCGGCGCGATTGAGGACCGAGATGCGCATGCGCGGTGCCCTGCGCGTCAGTGTGCACGGTATCTGAGGTCACCGCGCCGCGCCACAGGTTTCCGCGAGGTTAGGGGGCGACCGGATGCTCAGGTTTGTTGTTACGTGCTTCATGTACCGCATGTGGTATGGAGATGTACGCTCATGGCACAGCGAACCGCCGGAAGCACAGCCAGCGTTTTAGTATGCACTGCGAGTTTTATCACGTGCATGGACGCACAGATGCATTGTACGAGCCGTGTCATGCTCAGACTGGTTATTGATTCGACTCTGATTGAATCGATTGGAATCGTTCAATCAAAATCCCTTGAATCAAAGAAGAATCGATTCACCACCTGATTTTTTAATTCATGAATCATGATTGAATCAAAATCCGCATAGAAACAAGGCTGATTGAATAAAAAAAAGACTGCAATACTATTTCAATGGTGGGTCAAACGTGATTTGATTTGAGAGAAAAAAAATGATTCTTTGAATCGGAAATAATTATTTCTCAAAATGGTTATCCGTGAATCAAACGGTGACTGAATCATTCATATTCCAAAATGAATCGTGATTGAATCCTTCCAAAAAAGGTGAATCAATAACCAGTTT